>JABUQX010044421.1:17500-27500 GCA_015478945.1 Trachelipus rathkii | reverse complement strand
ATCAGTTTTGTATTTTGTCTTGTCTAGCTTACACCACCCAGTCTGAAATTTTTAAAAAAATATCTAGCCGAGAACCAGTGGATGTGTTCATTTAACAATCAAAAACTGCTTTTAGAATAACTTCTAAAATATGGTGGCGACATGCTAAATACAGATTTTTCTCTAATAATTGCTCTAGCAAAACGCAGGCTCCCCTGAAGCGACCAGTATTTACTGCAGTGATATCAAAACACATTGCCTGGATTTTCCCAACTGCCCCCACTGTTCAACTGCTGAAAATACAGCTTTTGCCTGAGTAATTCCCATACTATTTTCAAGCTGAGGAACTCCTATTAACTGTTCTTCATCTCCACAACTAATCAAACCGCTACCCTCTCTACATTTTCTTTACTCAAAATATCTGGAAGCAATTTCCCATCCCAGTGCACAATAGCTCCATCTAAATTGGAATTCTTGAATCTATTTTTTATAAGCTCAGTCCTTCGTTTTCGGAATTGCTGTCTGTGGAGTCGTATTACACTTCTACTTACAATTAAATTCAGTGGGTCATGACCTAACGCCTCTGCAGTAACTGATATTATTCGAACTGCGTCTCTATCAAAAACAATAAAGACAATTTTTCAGTAGTAATCTCTTCACTTCCTCGAGAGTACTTCCTCTTCTTTATTTCTGGCCCTACTTCCTCTGTGTCTGGAAAATTATCCTCCATTTCCATATCTTCTTGCGTCGGCTCCTTTTTCTCTGATGTGCTGATTGGTGAAGATTCCAGTTCTACATCTTCATCCTCAAATCTTTCTAAAATAAAACAAATAAAAAAATAAACCATTAATCACTCACAGATAATAGCATCAGGTCTACTAACCTAAACAGAAAAAATAATAATAAATAAATGAATTGTAATAAATAAAAGTTTTAATGTCGAACTATGTACCAACGTGGTACTAAATAACATGAAAAAAAATAAAAATTGAGGGAAAACTCTGAAACTCGCCTACATTTTTTCTTGATTTTGACAATCTTGCCATCTCAGCTGCTCGTCTCTTTTTCCCTTCGTTGTTCAGCTTTAACGAATTTCATGTCAACGCCTCCCATGCAGCCAGGACGTCATTTTTCTCTCTGGAGTAACAAAAACTGCTTGTCTTCTTCAGTAGTGTTTTTCAGTGCATCCTGATGAGCAACGTCAAATAGGTCATCAAAAGTTGACTTGAAAGATACTACTTTTTGATTTTGAACTGTGCTTGCAGATCTGGCAGCATTTTTTTTTCTTTTTGCCGTTTTCTCCACTCTCCATACAATTTTTCAAGCTTTGCAACACCTCTTTAAAGTGTCTGATTGGTATCTTAGTTTTCTCCAAAAAAAAGTAGACCTTCCTGTATTGTAAGTCTTGCAGCTTCTCCGGAATTCAGTTTTACTTGGGTCATATTATAAAATAAACTGCGTAAAACTTAATTAGATTGGTAACTTACTGCCAGTGATTTGATGAGATATGTGGCCAATTAAAATAATCTTGTCTTTCTGCCTTCAACTCATGCTCGTTGATGCTGTAGAAGACGAAGGTGAGAGTGAAACCTCAAGACAGCAACATTTCCTATGAAATAAAACAATTAGGTTTCTAAGACGAATGGTTTACCTTTTAATGATGGAAAACTGCGATTTTATTTTTTGTGCGAAAATTCGCAGTTTTTCAACGTTAACGTTATTCAATTGAACTGAAACTTTGCCAATTTCATTTTATAGACAATTGGCAACTTTTAGGGGTGTTCCCCGGAAGATACAACGAAAAATATTCCCCCCCCCCTTACAGTTTGTGACCACCCTAATATATATATATATATATATATATATATATGTATATATATATATATACATAGTAAAATATCTATATATATATACGTTATGATTATATATATATATATATATATATATATATATATATATATATATATATATATATATATATATATATATATATATATATATATATATATATATATATAATGAACATAGCTGAAGATTCTTTTCATGTTTTGTGATTTATCTGGACAATTTCAAACTACTATCCTTTGTGGGCTTGTGGCATTTATTTATTAATAATTTATTCAAAATTTATTTATTATTTTTTATGAGTATTATTTATTTTATATTTATTATTTATTAATAGTTTAGTTGTTAACAATTTAAAGCTTACATTAAATAAGGAATTGATATTTAAAGTGTTACAATAAATAATAAAAAAAATAATAAATAGAATAACAAATAATTAAATGATAAAATAATAATAATAATAATAATAATAATAATAATAATAATAATAATAATAATAATAATAATAATAATAATAATAATAATCAAAAATAAAAAAATCAAATCCAAATCAAAAATACTTTATTCTCACTATATAATACATGGTTATGCTTACATAATAATATTAATACATAGGAATATATAGATGAGAAAAGGGCTACTAGGGGGACGTTTTTGTCCATTGAGCCCAAATAATAATAATAATAATAAATACATTAATAATAATAATAATAATAATAATAACAATAAAAATACACACATTAATAATATAATAATAATATAATATAATATAATAATAATATAATACACACACACACACACACACAATAATAATAATGATAAGAATGATAATAATAATACAGACAACAATAACACATCAAGAAGAAGAAGAAGAAGAAGAAGAAGAAGAAGAAGAAGAAGAAGAAGAAGAAGAAGAAGAAGAAGAAGAAGAAGAAGAAGAAGAAGAAGAAGAAGAAGAAGAAGAAAATAATAATAAAATAAAAATAATAATAATAATAATAATAATAATAATAATAATAATAATAATAATAATAATAATAATAATAATAATAATAATAATAATAATAATAATAATAATAATAATAATAATAAAAATAAATAATAAATAATAGTAAATAATAAATAACGATGAATAAATAATAATAATAATAATAATAATAATAATAATAATAATAATAATAATAATAATAATAATAATAATAATAATAATAATAATAATAATAATAATAATAATAATAATAATAATATTTAAATTCGATCAACCGAGGTAAATTGGATTTACCATTATATATAGATTCAGTGTCATACATTTCGATTAAATATTTCCAAATATAAATACAGTATGTAAATACGTCTACAAGTCATTACAAGCTCAATTTCTCTCGTGACGTAATTGAATGAATTATGACGTCACGGTCGAAATTAAGCTCGTCATGACGTCATAATTAAAGAATCCGTGAAAGGGAAAGTAGAGCAAAAAAGTTAAAAATAATATAAAAATTGATACCATATCGGGTGATAATAATATTTATTTATTAGATTATTTTTGTGCTCATTTTTTATTTGATTTACCTATTATTATCATTATTATTATTATTATTATTATTATTATTATTATTATTATTATTATTATTATTATTATTATTATTATTATTATTATTATTATTATTATTATTATTATTATTATTAGTTTTTTTTTTCTTTTTTTGTAGATTTTTCCAATAAAATGTACGTACGTCTAAATTTAATGAAAATTAAATCAAAATTTGCCTAATACAATGGTGAGAAAAGGTAGGGTGTGTGGTTTACTATAAAATTTGTTCAGTCTTTTCAGTAATACTCAGTAAGACAGAATTATACTTGCTTTTCTCGGTATACTCACTATTATGATCACCACTGCATTATTTAAAGTAAGAGTGTAATTTTCCCAGTATACACATTATTATGCTAGGTATACTGTACACTTTATTTAGTATACTCATTTTACTCAGAATGCTCAGTATACTGTATTCAGGATTCTCGGGATTTTCACGTGCATATTCGGTAAACTTTTCAAGATAAATAATTATTATTCAGTTGACTAAGATTCACAATAATCTCACTTTAAGGAAAACATGGTTTTCAGAATCAAGTACAGACGTGCTCTGAGAAAATCTATCAGTGTATAGGAAACACAAGTAGCTTAAAAATCAAATGAAAATATCCTCACAGAATTCCACTATTGGAAGGGAAATACACAGTTATTAAAATCAAGTTCAGATGTGTTCCAAGAATCCACCAGTGGGCAGTGGAAGAGAAGCAAAGAGAGTTATCAAAATCACTTGTTTCAAGAAACCAATCCATCAAAAGAAAAGAAACACAAACCTTTATCAAAATCAAGTGCTGGTAAGTTCCCAGAACCCACCACTTTAAGAATACCACAAACTGTTATCAAATTAAAGTGCAGACTTGCTCCAAGAAACCCACTAGTAGAAGGGAAACACAAATTCAAAGTCAAGTGCTGACGTGCCCCATTTAGAAACCAATCAGCCGGAGACAAACATAGTTATCAAAATCAAGTTCCGACGTGCACCGAACTGTGGCTTTCAAAAATATGCAAGTCATTGGGTAATGGGAAAAGTAGATAAAGGAAACGTGTTTCAGACTTTACCTGTACAGTACATGAAAGGAACTACATAATAAGCAATCCAAGAGAGATCAAACGTGGAGATTTAGGGTTAAAAATTAAGAAAACTTATCGTAAAAGATTAAACTTAAACCAAAATAAAGAATTGAAAAAAGATTTGTACAGTCTCTCTCTCTCTCTCTCTCTCTCTCTCTCTCTCTCTCTACTCTTCTCTCTCTCTTTCTCTTCTCTTCTTCTTCTCTCTTTCTTTCTCTCAAAATAATCATTCTATATATATATATATATATATATATATATATATATATATATATATATGCTATATATATATATATATATATATATATATATATATATATATATATATATATATATATATATATATATATATATATTGCAACTTTTTAGACCTAGTGGAATACTTGTAACTATGTTATAAAACTCACTACAACGTTTATTTATTCTTTTAATTATTTACAAATTATTAATTTAATTATTTTATTTATTTATTTAATTATTTATTTATTCGTTTGTAATAAAATGTTTCTAAAGAGTAGTTCTGAAGGAAATTTTTTTGCTAATTTGATTCTATGAAAGAATTTTAGTCGTAAAATGGAGAGAAATCCTAAAATGCTAATTGGTGCTAATTGAAAAAGACGTTTGAGTCTTTTCTTCATCTTCAAAGTTGTTTTATATATATATATATATATATATATATATATATATATATATATATATATATAATAGTTATTTATATATATATATATATATATATATATATATATATATATATATATATATATATATATATATATATATATATATATATATATATATATACAAAGTTAATTAAAGGACTCCCTTTATTTATAAATAAAAAGAATAGTAACTTTCTTGTCTGTGGCAACATCAAAATGTAACTAAGAGATGCCAAAGGCAACAATATAAACAATTTTACAGGCTAAATTCACACACAATCTCCGCTATTCGATTTGAGCACGAACAGTCACCTTTTTAATGGATTGAAAAATAGGATTATTTAATCGCGATGATTATTACACTCTTCACTTAAATTTTTCATAATCTTTTGTGTTAATTATGTAATATTTTCTTTCATTTGACCAATTTTCGCAAAAAAAAAAAATAAGAGAATATTATCGTAACATTATGAAATTTGTGAAAGATCTATCGTTTCTATAATGTTAATTTGTGCTAAGCACGAGCAGCATGAGTATAGGAGTCACCTCTATCAGAGGAGACTCCAGTGTATTTTTTACTACCCGCGCTCTATCCTCTCTCTCTCTCTCTCTCTCTCTCTCTCTATATATATATATATATATATTAGCTAGGTTTCGCTTCTTTATATATATATATATATATATATATATATATATATATATATATATATATATATATATATATATATATATATATACAGTTGTCACCACCACTCACGGGCAGAGCCCTATTCAAGTAGGGGGTGTAGTACGCACAAAAATTCGCCCTCTGGCGCAATTACGCAGATGAGCACAGACGAAGGCTTTAAAGTGAGGGGAGATTAAATACAGCAGGAAACACAGAAGATGGAAGAGAATTCCACAGAAGTGGTACGAATGAAGGGAAGGACCGCAGCGAACTAGCCTGGAGTTACCAATATCAACACAAAACTCGTGCGCAGATACAGCACCCCTTCTGGTACGTGGACGTCGTAAAGGTAGTGGTACGCGATTGATGAGTTCCCTCGAGCACTTGCCGCCGCGGTACCTATAGAATAGAGATAAAGCACCAACATCGCGCCGCAAAGATAGAGGGTCAAGTGAACTGGAAAGTACAGAACAGTTTATAAGCCTTTTGACCTTTGACTCGACTCTCCAAAAGCCGGGTGAAACCAGAGCCCTCCCACCACTCCAAAGGTGGAGAAAATCTTTGTATAGCTGTGGTAACTGAGAAGAGGAAAAAAAGTCTTGCAGTCTAAAAACTCCCAGTTTTCGAGGCCCCTAGCAACCATTGTGCTGTGAGGTTTCCAAGACATTTTTTTGTTTATGTTAAGGCCAAGGATGTTTATATTGTCAACAGGAGAGACGAGAGAATCTTCGAAAGAGATAGGAAAGTTAGAAGGTGTCTTAGAGAGGGAGATTTCTAGAAGTTGAGTTTTTAAAGAATTGAATTTCACAAGGTTGAGACGACCCCACCCGGAAATCCTATCCAGATCAGCGAGAATAGAATCGGAAAGATTAAGACGAGAGGCAATTCTAGAAGTAAAAGAGGGAGCAGAATTGAAATGAGTTGAAGAATGAAGGGTCGTGTCATCGGCCTATGAGTGGATAGAGTTAGATGTGCAGGTGAGAAGATCATTAATGAAAATTAGGAATAAAGTAGGAGATAAGACAGAACCCTGAGGAACACCACTATTGACAGAAAAAGAAGAAGAAGTCGCCCCATCAACAACAGCAGATACTGAGCGATTTGAAAGAAAGCTAGACATAAGTAAGCAAAGAGAAGGAGGAAACCCAAAGGATGGGAGCTTGGAGAGCAGCGACGCATGCCAAACCCGGTCAAATGCTTTGATATGTCAAGCGCCAACACGCAAGTTTCCCGTAGTTCCAAGAGCTGAACCATAAATCGGTTAGATAGGAAAGTATATTACCTGTAGACCTCGAGCGTCTGAAAGCCATACTGGTGATCGAAAAGAAGGGAATGAGACTAGAGAATCTAAGAAATGAGAGTTGAGAATGATTTCAAAGATCTTGACAGAATACATAGAGCTATAAGACGATAGTCAGAAGGACGAGAGCTATTTTCTTTCTTTTGAATAGGTTGGACATGTGTGCGCTTCCAGCACTGAGAGTGCTAGTATTGAGACATCGAGAATATAGTTGAACGACGATGGGCGGGGACAGCACGGAAGATGCACACACTCTCAAACTCGGGGAGTGAATCCCATCAGGGCCACCTGCCTTCCTAACGTTCGTAGATAGATTTCTAGGAGCCCATGCACCCGATCAAATGTAATCACAGGCAAAGGCATAGGACACCTGAGAGGAGAGAAGGAGGAGGATGAGGGATGCTAGAATCGTCCAGGTTGAGTTAGGAGGAAAATAGGAGGCCGAAGAGATTGGCCTTTTCAGATGAAGAATTAGCAACAGAACCATCAGATCGAATAAGAGAGGAAAGGCAGATTTACAGGAGTTGTTAGAGATATTTTTGGCAAGAGGTGCCAGAAGATTGTCAGTAGAACCAAGGAAGTTAGCGCACTTTCGTTTGATGAAAGCCCTCTTTGCTCGTCGAAGAGTATCCCTGCAACGATTTCTAGCTGAATGAAAATTAGTGAGAGTGATAGGAGAACGAGAATTTTTCCACCCCCGATACGCACTGTCTCTAGCCTGAATGGCCAGAGAACAAGCACGATCGAACCATGGATTATGAGGAGAGAAAGATTTTGTCGAAGAAGGAATGAACCTTGTTCATCCCATCAACGACACATAGCCAATCTTATCGGCAGAAAGCCGAAGCGTCACCATAGTCAAAGCAGTCATTCCAATTATAGTTGGTGTAGAAGCGACGCAAGGTCCCCCAATCGACCCGATCAAAGTGCCAGAAAGAACTTATAGGGCAGGATGGAGCTGTTGAAGAGAAAGTGTTAGAATTAAGAGATATAAGTTGTGGTCAGATTTTCCAATAGGAGCGAAAATGGTGTATTTATAGAGAAGGACTAGTGGTGAATCATAGGTCTAATGTGTTCAAGAATTGGTTGGGACGATCCGTAATGTGTATAGGTTCTTTAATTAGTTGTTCCAGATCGTTGAGAATGCTGAATGATTCGGCCTCCTCCTCCCCACCTAGATCAGTATGAGAGGACCCCAAACATTCAGTGTTGTGTACATTGAAATCCCCTAAATAGAGAGCCTCAGTATTTGGATGAGAAGATATAACAGTCTAGTGAGAAATAGCAGATACTATAAAAAGGCGTGAAAATCTGTTCTGTAAGAATAGTGGCAGAAGCACAAGATTATTGTAGTAGAAGAAAGAAAGATTTTAAACCAACAGAAAATCAAATTTAGAGATTCGGAGAATCAGAGAGACGTTACAGGAGCAGCACAGCAATATAGGCAATATACTCCTTTTTAGAGAGTTGGAAATTATGAAATAGTGTTATAGCTGGAAGATAACGAGTTAGGAGGATGAATTCTTAGCCATCCGAGTCTTAGACAAGAGCAAAAGGTTAGGGTTAGAGTTAGAGAGGTGATATTCTACAGAGGCAAAATTAGAGTTTAAGCCGCGGATGTTGGTAATGTCAATAGAAAGCCCGCGCCTACGCAAATTCTGCCATCACAGACACACACAAATAAAAACAAAAGGCAAAAACTGACAAAAACAAAAAGAGAAATCGGGATAAAAATGATCGTACGCTAAAACCTAAATTAAAAAGTTTATGTGCTAAAATTAATTAAAAATCAAATTTTGTACAATAATAAAAAAAAATTAATAAGACTCAACCTTATGTAATCTGCATTAACTTTACTAAAAACATAGAACCACAAAAACCTGAAGAAAAAAATTTAAAACTAGAACTTATCTTTTAAGACACCACTCGTAGAACTTCGCCGAAACCAATAAATGGTTACCGAATGACTGGGTTAATAAAACTTTTAATTAAAACAAAATAAGGATTGAAAATCAAACACTTATATATAAAAAAAATTATAAACTATATATATATATATATATATATATATATATATATATATATATATATATATATATATATATATATATATATATATATATATATATATTATATATATATATATATATATATATATATATATATATATAACACCCAAAATTATTCATATTAGATATTTGAGTTATTCCTATTTTACAGTTTTCTTTAATTTAAAATTGATTCGATGGATAACTGTTATTGTTTTTCTTTCAAATTCATGTATTAAAATTTAAATATATTAATTATTTTTATCCGAAATGTGCATTAAGAACAAATAAATGTTTATTTTAGATATTTATTTTAAATAAAACGAGTGTTTTATTAGATTCCTAGGTAGGAAAAAAAACAACTTGTAAAAAAATTAAATTCACGAATATGTATTGTACACTGTCTTCAAATTTTCTCTCCGCTTTTTCGGAGAAGCACGAGCAGTCACCATTTATAATTGATTGAAAAATAGCATTATTCAATGGCGATGATTCTTACACTTTTTGTTTAAATTTTACATAATCTTTTATATGTATTATGTAATATATTCTTTCAGATGACCAATTTTCGCAAAAAAATAAGAGAATTTTATCGTAACTTTACGAAATTTATAGAAGATCGATCGTTTCTATAATGATAACCCGTTCTAAGCACGAGCAGCACGAGTGTAGGAGTCGCCTCTGATATATATATATATATATATATATATATATATATATATATATATATATATATATATATATATATATATATATTTAGAATTTATATATATATATATATATATATATATATATATATATATATATATATATATATATATATATATATATATATATATA
>JABUQX010044421.1:7500-10000 GCA_015478945.1 Trachelipus rathkii | reverse complement strand
CTCGGAATCGTTGCAGGGATATTATTCGACAGGCTAAGCGCACTTTTACTAAAAGAAAGTGCGACAACCTGCTTGGTTTTCCTACTGATAAAAATTTTTCCGGCCTCTTGCCAAAAAACATCTCTAACAACTTTGTAAATCTCCTTTCCCTCCCCTTATGTCGCTCTTGATGTTCTGTTGCAACTTCTCCTTTCTGATAAGGCAATCTCTCGGCCTCCTTTTTTCATCTAATTCTACCCTTACTATTCTGGCATCCCTCCTCCTACTCCTCTTCCTCTCAGGTTTCCCATGCCTTTACCAGTGATTACACATGATCGTTGTGCATGGGATCCTGATTTCTATGAACGTCAGGAAGGCTAAGTGGCCCGGATTGGCATCCTTCCCCGTGTGTGTTGAGGAGTGTGGCTCCGAGGCTGGACGCCTGTCCTCGTTCATCTCTACTCTCTATGTTTAATTCTAATACTATTCTTCAATGCTGGAAGCGCGCATATGCTCAACCGATTCCGAAAAAAGGGTAGCCCCTCTGATCCTCTAAACTATTGTCCTATAGCTTTCACTTGTATTCCTATCTAAAATCTTTGAAACTCTCTTAACTCTCATTTCTGGATCAATCTGGAGTCTCATTCCCTTTTCTTTCAGATCACCAGTATGGCTTTTTTCGTCGATCGAGGTCAACTGGTGATATACTTTCCTATCTAAGTGATTTATGGTCTTCTGCCCTTAAGGACCATGGGGAGTATTGCGTGATGGCTCTTGACATATCCAAGGCCTTTGACCGGGTTTGGCATGCTTCCTTATTTGGCACGCGTCACTACTCTCTAAGCTCCCTTCTTTTGGGTTTCCTCCTTCTCTTTGCTTACTCTTGTCTAGTTTTCTCTCAGATCGCTCCATATCAGCTCTTGTTGATGGAGCGATCTCTTCCTCCTTTTCTGTTAAAACATCCTCCCCGCAAGGTTCCTTTCTATCTCCAACTTTATTCCTACTTTTTCATCAACGATCTCCTCAAGCTGTACTTCCCTACTCTGTTCACTCTTATGCCGATGACTCAACTCTCCATTCTCATTCAATTAAATCTGCTTCCTCTTTTGCTTCTAGAGTTGCCACCCGTCTTTATTTTTCCGATTCTTTTCTTGCCGATCAGGATGGGATCTCCCGGCGGGGTCACCGCAACCTTGTAAAATTTACTATTAAAAACTCAACTTCTCCAAATCTCCCCTCTCAAAAACACCTCCGACCTTTCTTATTTCCTTCGACCGCTCTAACGTCTCTCCTGTGAATAACATTAAACATCTTGGGGTCGTTAACATAAACAGCAAATATCTTGGAAACCTTCATATATCTATAGTTGCTAAGGTGGCCTCAAAGAAGCTGGGAGTTCTGTTCAGGTTTTGCGCGGGAATTTTTTTCCTCTGCACAGCTTCTCCAGTTATATAAAAGCCTTATTCGCCCTTGAATGGAGTACTGTTCTCATATTTGGGGGGCTCCGGCTCAACCCTTCTAGTGGATAGGGTTGAGCCTAAAGATAAGAGACTAATAAACTGTCCGCCTACTTTCAAACTCTCTTGACCTCTATCTCTGCGATGTGACGTTTTGGAGCACTATCCTTTCTACAGGTACTACAACTGCAGATGCTCTTGATAGTTGAGCTCTCGCATTTCTCCACCCTTGCGTCCGCCCTCGCTTGCACCAAGGGGTGCCTTGCTCTCACACGAATCTGCGTTGAGTATTTGCGGACCCCAGACGTTCGTGTGGTGCCTCTTTTTCCAGTACTTCTGCTCTGTGGAATCTTTGCTTTTTCTTGTCTCAACTATTATTTAATCTTCCTTCTCTTTAAAGCCACGTCTGCGCTCACCTGTAGAACTTTGCCTTAGGTCGGGGATTGGGTGGGTTTTTTTTAATGTTTTATTTTCCGCCCCTCCTTGAGAAGGGCCCAGCCCGTTGAGTGGTGGTGATCTGTAAAAAAAAAAAAAAAAAAATCACACTGTTGAAGCCATTAAAGTCTAAATCCTACTGTAATACCTCAGTAAATATTAAAAAGGAACACGAGTCACATCGGTAATAAAAAAACAAGCATATTGAAAAGAAAAACAATGTTCTCTTTAATTGTGATTTAATTGTTACAAATTGTAGAATATATTTTATAACAAAAAGAAAAATGGCTCTACAATACCTTGGTACAGAGTACAGACACAGCAAACTAAGAAAGGTTATGTGACAGTGAAAGGTTGTTTACTAACCTAACAGCTTTATTTAGGCCAGCTCTTCCTGGCCTGCTACTTCATCCAATATAACATCTTTATAATAACATTCATGAAAAGAAGATTAGACATAAGGTCTTGCTTAAAGTAGATCTAAGTGGATTCTTAACTATTTTAAGTTTAGAAAATACCCTTTCACAGGTGACTTGTGTACAAGGTATGGTTAGTACAAACTTGTAAGCTACATATAGGTTGGTAAACAATCCAGATTGTGAGGGTTCAAAAACAACAAAAAAAGGCGC
>JABUQX010044420.1:0-17500 GCA_015478945.1 Trachelipus rathkii | reverse complement strand
AAAGCAGCTAATTCTTTTCATCTTTTTAGTTCAGAAAATGGTGTATATCAAAAGTTACTAATATATTTTTTCCTATTATATTCTAATGTTATTAATATACAAATAAATCTTCTAACATCTATATATATATATAATAATATATAATATATAATATATATATATACTTGATTCGGTCATAGGTATAGTTTATTTATTTATTATCCTTTAATATTTGAATAACTTAATTAATTAAGCTAAATATTATAGATATATAGATATAATAGTATATATATATATATATATAATATATATAGATATTATAATATATATATATATATATATATATATATATATATATTATATATATATATATATATATTGTAGTTTTCAATGCAAGAGTAGCTGGTGGCCTTTATTTCATTATTTCCCCATCTAATATAGTATATATAGGATATATATATAATATATATATATATTTATATATATATAGATATATATTATTGAATATAGTATATATATATATATATATATTATTATTATATATTATATTATATATATATAATTATAATATTATTATATAATATAATATTGACAAATAAAAATATTGTTTAATAATCTCATGTCTTGGACTATATTATAATTGATTTTTATTTTTACTAACACCCCTTTCAAGTTTATATTGGTAAAACAGTTATTTATTTGAAAGATGGCTTACACTACCCGTATATTTATTATATATATATATATAAATAATATAATATATATATATTATATTATATATATATTATGTGTATATATTATTATATATAGATAATATATATATAATATAAATATAAATATTATTATTATATAAGTATATATTATTTAGCCGTTATGTATATATATATTATATATATATATATATATATATATATACTTTTTTTTTGTATATTTATCATTTATTGAACTTATGAATAATTACTTGTGAAATAAGAAAACTAATAAATAGTAAATTTTGTACTTGTGATGGAACCACAATTTATTGTGCAAAATGTAATTTATGAGAGAATTGGAATAAGATGGCTTGATACCTTTAAAATGCCCTTGTTGAACACATTACTGCTCAAGTTTAACATTTGAAACTGATTCCTATTAGAAGTTTTGCTTTGTATGATTGTGAAGTATTCTTGTGTGTGCTTGACAATTTATTTCTGGTTAACTTGGTTGATCAGCTCCAGTAACTAAGTTATAACATTTTAACCATTTTTCTTTCTGAAAGAAAATTAGGTGAATATTGAGTTAAAAAGTTAAATTTGGAATTAAAGACTATATCTGTATCTCGCCAATGACCTCGCAGGACCTTTATCACATAGAAGGAATTTTTTTTAAAATTATATGCAGAAAATTGGATGAATATTTGAAAGTATATTAAATAGTGTGTATATAACAAATATTGTATAGTAAAGATAATGTAAGTATTTTAAACCATATGAACTTTATTATTTAACTTTTGCTGTCTCATAATAAGCCTTTGCAAGCCAATGAAATATTTGTATTTGAAATTTGCTCCTTTTTACGCACTCAAAAGTTACTTTTTAGTAGATTGTATTTTGAAAAGTAATATAGTGCCTATTATTTTCAGTATGTACAATTCAAACTTGTAATTTAGCTATAATATTAAAAGCTTGGTGGAGTCTGAAAGGGTAAAATGTGAATTCTGGATGAAAGTAATAATGTAGTTTACAAAACTTAGGAAACTTCAGTTAGTCCGATCTTTTTTTTTAACCCTATTAAGTGGGTTTACACATTCACAATTGAGAAATGATAGAAACATCTGAAAGTTAGTTAAAATCTGGATCTGTTTACTGCTAAAATTATTATTATAAAATTTAATGACATGTTGAAAGTTTTTTGAGTCCCAAACAGATTCTACGGCGTTGGTAATAGAGGAAAAAGTTATGTCTGACATAGTAATAATGTATTCTTGCATATTTCTTTAATCTTTTGGAATGAATATGTTAGGGAAGAAGTGTTGTACATATGAGCCCTTTAGAAGTTTTCAAAATGTTTGCAGTGTGGTTAATATTTTTAAATATCAAGAATGTGACAGACTGATGAAGTTTCATTTCTAAGATAATTTATCAAGAGTTACTAATAAACGATATGCTTCTCTTGTACCTAAACTATATATTATTTTTTTTTGCTATTTCCTTTATGTTCCATTGTCATTAGATAATAGATTTTTGTGTGATCTAAAATCTTTGTATCCATCAACGTTTTCAAATTATCCTACTTTTCTTTTTATTGAGCACTTAAATCCCAATACTCTTTCTCTTGTATGTTACCTTATTTTTCCTGGTAATTATTTTATGTAGATAACACTTCCAAAAGCATATCTAGTCATTATGAGTAGCTATTAATGTAGTTAAATCTTTTATTGAAGCATAATACTTATGTTCTTACAATATCGTACAAAAGAGATAAGGTAAATCTGTAAATTACAGGGTAGTAAACATCTAAGGTGAATGTAAATATGAATGGGCATTATCTTGCCAGATATTATATATGAGATGAATGCTTCAGCACTAACGCTGCATCACACACACATACAACTACACACACACACACACACATTATATATAATTATATATTTATATATATATATATATACTAAAATATATATATATATATAATATAATTTTAAATTATATTATATTATATATATTATATATAATAATATATATATATATATATAATATATATATATATTATATATTGTATTTAATTTCCAGTCGTATAATGTATAATTTATTTAATCATTATTCTGAATCTTTCCTATTTCCGACAGACATTAATTATTTGTATAAATTAGTGAATAAAAATAAAATTGAACATGGGAAAGTTAATAATATCTATATGAACTGCGTATTCAATTTTTTTCACATTCTTAGGATGGTATAAATAAGTTTCTAATTTATAGCTTTTTATGATAATGTTTTATGATACAGCTTTAAACCTATAGAAAATTATTTAATGACCTTTAAACTTAATATTATGAGAATACATAACATAGTGTAAAATTATTTTTAATCATTAGTTTTCCTGATTAAGACCAAATTATTTTTTTGACATCAAAGTCATTTTTAAACACACTCTTAGTCTTCATTCTGGTTTTTAAGCATATGTTTTTTTTTTTCCTATAATTACTATCCTTTCCTCTGTATATCTTGCGTTATTTCAACATATTAGACCTAAACTTTCTATAATCAACCAAGGAGTTGGCAACTTATAGAACTCAAAACTTTCACTACTACACTTTTATTCTAGATTACTCTTTTATAAAGTAATCCAACGGCCAAAAAAAAAAGGGGGGCCCCCCCATTTTTTTTTCTTTCCAGTTTTTCTTTAAAGTTTTCAAATTTGTCTCTCACTTTATACTTTTCTAATTCTCTTGTTTCCTTTAGTCGCTATTTTTTTTCGTTTGGTGTTTATAAATGCTTCATTTTTGGACAATTACCTGCTTCCATGAACCAAACCTTATAAAATCGTATTATTTTGTAAATTCGAATTCACTGGTATATTTTTTGAAGGAATGGGAAAATAGATTGTAATAATATTTAAATATTTGTTTAATTTAAATATCCATTATCTGATCCTAATGAATCTACGAGCAAATTCAGTTCTTACAGATATTTCATATCCTCAAAGTTGATAGTAAATATAAGTCATCTTATTTATAAAAATTTATGATGCTGGAATATCTCTTTCCCTCCGGTCTAATAAATGTACTCTTATCGGTTGCCTATTGAGTGCTCCACGGAGTAAAAACTCATATTTTAAACCATTCTTGTGATTTCTCAAAAGGATGTAGGATCTAAAAAAAAAAAAAAAATTTCAGAACATTCATTATTATTATTTAATATGCAGTAGACGTTAACCCCTTTTCCTTATTTTTAAGTATTATAGCCTCAGTAGATGTGTGCAATACAGAGGATAGTGTAAAGTTGATTTGAAGTAATATTATATAGCTATATATATATATATAATAAATAGTATAAAAGAAATATATATACTTAATATATTTATATATATATATTTATATTATATATATATTATTTATTAGTATATATCTTTATATATTATATTTATTTTTATATATATATATTAGCCCATTACGCAGTATTACTAGCCGTATAATTTTGATATAAAACGCAATCTTCCAAATAGATTAAATTGATTTTTAATATTTATTTTGATTATATTTATATATTTATTAAGGTGTATAGTATATATATTATTATAATTTATAATATATATATAGTAGTATATATATATAAATAATATATATATTTATATATATATATATATTATATATATATATAATATTATAATATATTATATAAATGGTGCAATATTCTCGCTCATATGAATCCATTTATGTGATTGTGTTTATATGAAAAGTCCAGTTAAAAATACTTATTTAATTAACAGCCCAATTAAAATAAAAAAAACTATATATTTATGTATCTTTTATTTTCCTTTATATAAAATATATATATATATTATTATAAGATATTATATATAATATATATATAATATATAGAATATATATATATATATAATAGTATATAGTAATATATATAATAGTATAAGATATAATATATATATATACATATAGTAATATATTATAATTTTTTTTTTTTTTTTTTTTTTTGTTTTTTTTTTTTTATTTTTTTTTGTAGGCCACCCATTTCACTATCCTACATGTAGTTCCTGATAAGTCGGAAATAGAGTATTACATATTTCCCAAACCAAATGGTATTAGAGTTGCCAATCTATCTAAGCTTGAATAGCAAGTCCTGCCTCTGCTGTTGGTCAGCGCATTTGGAAATTTCTTGTTTCGAAAAATTAATGTTGATGGCTGGAACCTCTTCTTAGAAGGCATAACTAAGAGTATTTTTATGTTCTTTCAGTAGTCGTACCGAGATTCCTAAACTCGCTCTCTCATATATGAAACTAATCATTAAACCAGAAAAAAATTTTGTAGTCACTTCGCCACCTTCTTTCACATATATATTTGTAATATATATTAATTTTTATATATATATATAATATTAATATAATGTTATATATAATATTGGTTATATATATATGTATATATATATATAGTTATATTTATATTATATATATATATGATTATATAATAATTAGTGTATATTGTATAGTTATTGGTATATTTATCGCATCTCTCGGCGAGTTCGGTTACCTTGCCTTTGGCGTGTGTGTGCTCTCTGCGGATACTGTTTGGGCAGGTATTTTTATACTGCTCCTCCGTTCCTAAACGAGAATCGAACTTTCCCATCCTCTCTTAATCCTTTCAATTTATTTTTATTAGTTGCGCCTCCCTATTCTTTCCCTATCACAGCCCCATGCTATCCGGGCTTCTCTTCCGACATGGTTTTTCATTCACCCCACACTTCCTCCCGTGGATAGGTGACAGTTGAAAGAAAACCGTTCTTTAGCTCGCCTCTGACCGGGGCGCAATTATCGAACCTGAGCTTGTCTAACCACTTAGACGTGTGGTTTGTACACTTGTTGGTATAACTCAGGCTTTGTGTGAATACTATAGTGCCGTGTTTTCTACCCGGTGTCACGACGTAGAGATTCTGGACGAGGATCTTCAAAGCCACAGTCCACCAGCCCCCTACGGGTGTTTGTGGTTCCGTTGGTTGTGGGCTCTTGGACTTGTGACTGCTGGTGAGAGAAGATTACCCTTCCTTATTAAAGTATACGTCTTCCACCGATCCTGTATTTATGTTTGTTGCTCATTTGCTATTTGTTATGTCTGTTCTATCCATGAGACCGAAAGTTTGTGGTAAAATTTTATATGACAGCCTTTATTAATGATTTAATAACGTGTTTAAACCAAGGTGAGTCAAACTACATCAACAACAATTACCATTGCTGTCCAGGTACACAGTCCGTAACCCAACCCGGGTTAATATACCTACTAGACCTTACCTGTATGCTTTACTTCATTCTCCTACACCTGATGGGCGCTTTGCAAAATTCATCGATTCGTCGACCATGTGCAAACCCTCAACACCCAGGTGTGCCCCAACGGTCCGGCAAATCCCCCAAATGCCCCCGTAAATAGTCTTCTCATCATGTACTCCATATGCTGCACACCTCCGAGGATGTCAGCAGACATTATCTCACTCCCATTATTACATACCGAGATCCACTACCTCCAAAGCTCTAACTGAGCAGAATGAACCATTTTATCAGTAATGCACTTGAAAAAGTCCTAGAGTTGATAAGACCTCCAGTCACACTGATAGGAATGGGTCCATTCTTTACAAGCTAGTTACCCGAATACCCAAAGCTTCCGATTCTGGTCATTCTAACGGCTCAGCGCAATAAAATTCCTCTATTTTCTACTCCCGATTGAAAAAAGAAAACACATCTTAATAGCACTATTATTTTCATGAACAGAAAGACGAAATTTAGATTCATTATGGAAAATCTCCAACTAGAAAAGATTTCCGTACAAACTATAGATTTCCCCCTCGCCGGGAAACACCTGACAAACCAAATCCCGTTTACTGCTGACTTTAATACCCCTTATCCACCTACCAAAGGATTCAAAATAGTTCACAGTCAGGTTCGCACGTTATCCCTCGACCCAGACGTTTCTTCAAATGTCAACGGTTTGGTCATCCCCGAAAAACTGTAGGGGACCGGATGACTATGCCCAATCCGCGGAGAATTATTTCACACTCCATGTGAAGAACTACCTCTCAACTAGAAACTGTGGAGGCCCTCACACTCTTCTTTCAAACCCGTCTAACTGTTTGTAACGCATGCTTTGAGCTATGTACATACTTAAATGCAGGAAGATTTGATATACGCCGCTCAAGGAAAAATATCAGACAAATTCAAATCAATCTCCCTACGCCAAAATTACAGCCTCCGCGTGTTATCCGCCAACACAACCCCAATCCCTAACAAACTCCTCTCTTAAATTCATTGAAACTCAGGCCAGTACTGCAACCTGTCTCCTGTAAATTCCCACACAGCCAACTTCTCAAAGAGTACAAAAGCGGCCCTTGAATCAATCTCCCGTCCAAAAAGCTATCAACAGCTTATTCCGAGTACTAACTCTCAACAATAGCCAATAAACTAAGCTTGGTCATCCCAATACAAAATTTGGAATAACATTTCCTGCCTAAAGCACGTCCATTACTCACCAAATAGGTTCACCAAACTTATGCAAGAGGACGTCTCTTTGTCCCTTAATTCTCCTCCCACTATTACTCAAATCCTTAAAATGTTTCTAACACACAGAAAAAATAGATCGCAAGTTAAAGATATCTTTAAATTAGAAGCATCCGAATTTTAAGACAAACACAGAGCCCCAGACGTAATAAAAATGCAACCAGAAGAGAGCCTCGCCATAATGTTCTACTTCTGAGAATGAAAGCAATGCTTCAAAAGTGATTGTACAAAACAATCTCCAGCGTATTTGAACATACCAACAGTCTAATATCTACAATGATAAGTTCTAGCTCTTCTGAATCTTCCTAAAACTCTTCTTCTCTCCCAAATTTCCTTAATCAGCACTCTCTAAAATTCTATACCCTAGAAGATTAATTGGTTTGATGGAGCTTGAGGATGACCCATTCTCTTTCGCTAATTACTTTCTAGCGCACTTCCGATAGAAAAGATGAATGCGAAAACCCGCTCCCTGTTCAAAAGTAAACTCGCAACGCTCTAACGTGCTGGTCTGTGGATGATGAAAGAAGACCTAGATGTCCCCATTCTGCAATCAAATACTGCCCAGAGTTTCCAAAATCACCCGCGGTGTATGATGAGGGTAAAGGTAACTGAAAAATCTGCCTAGTATTCAGACCTTGCCATCCATCGAATCCTCTAAATTTGTGTAGATCATTGTCGCTACTCCAACACATTCTCAAAAAGCACACCCTTTGGGTTGACACCTTCCCTCCTTCATTTCCATGAAACTAACTCCTATGTCCCTCCCACATTTCAATCTGGCTTCGCAATGCGGATTACTGATACGGTCTCTCATTTAATAAGTATGTAGCTATTATGAGTGCTCTTCTATATAACAACCAACCCACATAACAAGTTTGACTGGTTGAATCATACTTAATCTCAGCATTCATGTTGAAGCTTCTCTACCCAATTAATACCACCTGAAAACTCGATCTCCCCAATAAAATGTCACTACAACATAAATCTCTGGTGTTGATTGACTTAGCTATTTACCCCCAAATTTGGCCCCCCTCGGCGAGACCCACCGTGCAACCTTCCCTCTCCCATCTGAAAACCCACTCCACTGACTACCCCTTAGTGCACCATAGAGACAAATGTTCTAAAAGACCAATCACCATAAATTTCATAATTCATCTATACCACTTTTCCTTCAAGGAATGTCTGGCCAAGACTCTAATCGAAAACTAGTCAACCTAATTAACATATGTACACCAAAGTTTGGTATCATGTTTGCAGGAGCTTCGGCTATGTGGCATGCGGACTTTTTTCAACCATTCCGAATATAAATCGCTTCGTTAACTTCTATAGAAAGATGGAAATATATGGAGTCAGGAATAATCATTCCACAAATCTGTCCCTATGTCCCCAGTCCGCTCTCCAAACCCAAACTTCTTATGGCGTTGAGTCGCAGCACCGAATTCACTTCCACGACCTTACTATATGTTCGACTACTTGGCGTCCAGTATCGTTGAATTACTATAGGTTCGACTTATGCTGACCTTTTTAAACAGTCTCCCTACTCCGGTTGTTATACTATAGGATTTCAACCTTCTCCACCACCCCTTATGGGTGACTCTGTCACTTCGTGCCTAATGAAAATCTTAATAGATCTCCTTAAGCTCCCTTTTCCCTGGATCCTTTAAACGAATGGGACTCCCTACATACGAACGTTTTAGATACACACATCTTCTTCTTGTTTTGATATTTCCCTTTGCTCCTATTCCCTTATGCGATCGCTTGACCGTTCGTCCCGCTTTGGATGTGGATTTATCGGCAATGACATAGTAGCCCAATACTTTAAATGAAGCTTGTTCAAGGCCCAATGCAAAAACCCACTCCAGCTGGCGTTAAATCGAGCGGAATGGGCTCCTTTTTTATCAGGCCACAATCTATCCTTCTTTCTCTTTCAGTAACCGATATCCGACTGTTTATGATGCCTTTCGCTTCTTCAGAAAGTAGTCATCTCGGAAGCGGAAGCTTGCATTCCGCGTTCTTCCGCAGGCAGGCGGTCGGCAACCCTTTGATGGTCCCAAGAGTGCACAAGCCAACCCAGAGAAGAAGAAACTCTACAGGCAATACAAAAGGACCGTACCACCCCAAACTGATTATCTTTAAAGCAGCCGCAGCGAGATCTCATCGAATTAATCGTTCAACACTAAACAATATCGAACTTAGCATACGACTGTTAACTCCACACCTTCCCCTTCCTTTATTGTGGAAAGTTACACAGAAAATATCTCGTCGCTCCTTTTAACTCCTCACCCACGCAGTCACTCCGTTATTGGGCCTGATATAACTATACGATCTCGCTCCTTGCGGGCTTAGCGGGTGCGTTAGAAGCTTTTGCTAAGCTCACTCGATTCATTCCGGTTGCGGCTGGCTACACTGAAGCTCTTTCAAAAAACTGAGAACTGACACAGCACTAACAGACTTTTCAACAGCGAGAAGAAGATCATACCCTACAACCGTCTTTTACATTTGCAGTATATCAAAAACCGCATTGGCATAATAGCAATAGTCGGTGCCCTTTTTCGGTCCAGGATCATGATTTTCCTACATCTAGTGCTCCGTCATATCTCTATATCCTTCGCTCACATTTTGCTTGATCTATTTATATACAGAATCTAATCGAATTTCTGTTTCCATCTATTGACTCAGCTTTTTAATTCCATCCCAACCTAGTTGGAAAAGATCCGAAGTTTACAGACAAGAACAATAGACCAATTTCGCCCGACCTGCCATTCCTTAAAGTAATGGAAAAAATGTTTCTGGCCGCTTACTCCCTGTTCTTGGGAGCCGTCAACTTTCTCAAACTTCCAAATTTGTTTCCCCAAAAATCGTTCATTTCACCTCCTTGTAAAAACTAGACCCTATCACATCCGGGAATGCCTCAACTTGGTCGGGATGTTCTGGTTGTCTTTTTTGCACCTTAAAAAAATCTGGACGACCACAACGGGAGAACTGGATCTCCTTAAACTCCATTCGCTGGTTTCCCCGGACAACTCCCTCTTTTCATCAATGTCCTTCGTCAAACCTCTTTATCCATGTCGTACTCGTGGTCTATTCGGTCACGTCTCACTTTACTTGATTTGAAGGCCTTCCGCAGGGTAGTTTTTTAAGTTACTATTTGCTCTTGGATTTATTGGCATAGTCGTTACTTCGTATCCCAGCGACTGTCAATTTTTATCTCTGTCGATAACCTTGCATTATACATAGCCTTGCCAGGCTGCTTTTTCTCGAAGCGGCAACTTCAACTAGCAATGAAAAACTTCACTCATTGGGGCTAAAGATCAGCTTCCCATTCTCTCCGAACTCTAACGTTTCTCGGAGCAGTGCTTTTTAAGAAAAATGAATTGAAAAGGAGTATGCCATTTGAGAGATTGGGGACCTGAATGCGTAAACGTTTCACTCATTCCTTTACTCACAGAATCAAATTTTCTAGACTTATTCTAATAGACCCAGGCTAACATGTATGCATCCACATATTAAACACCTGAACAACAACTTGGTCATCGCGCGCTCTGACCTATTACGTTCATCTCGCCCCGCTCAAAATCTGTGGACGCTGAATCGCAAGGTCCCTTTTACCCTCACATCGCCATAACGATCGAAACTGGACTAGCTTGGCAGTGTACGGCCAGACCTCCAAAACACTACTAGAACCTATTAGATCCCATCCAAAATGGGCATCGAATCTCCACTGGATGCCTCGATCGTCCCCCGGGTAGCCTTAATTGAGCCAAGTATCCAATCTCTTCGAAGAAAGTACATTATGTGTACAAGCTATCTTCGTTTTCAAACCCCAATACCTTCTCCTGCAACTACGATTCCTGGAGAAAAACTTTCCTATATGATCCGCGTCTTCAACTAACAGTTGATAACATCCTAATTTCCTACGATTCCCCACAAAGCTGAATGCTTTCTATACGAAAAAAAACCAACACCTTGGACTATCCCAGCTCCCACCATGCGCTTGGCCTCTGACCTCTTCCAAATCTATCCATCCCGGGCTGGCCTTGCTTAAAACAGCATTCATTCCGTTACTCATTCCGCAGTTCCATATGAGTTACTCCAGTGTTAACTGACTGCTCTAAAACAGTAACAGGTGGTTGCACTGGGCGGCATTGCTCTTCCGACCGCAGCTTTCCAACCCTCCCCCTCATTCATCCAATTTTACGCGCAGAATTATTGCTATAATGATTGCCTTGCTCGGAATTCATAAATTCTTAAACCAAATCACTTTTCTTATGTCAGTTTATTCAATTCGCTCAGCACGACACATCGCTTAAAACCCCTTATTCTAAAAAAAACACACAATGGTATTTGATGTACAACATTCGTTCGGCTGCTCCATTCCTTAAAAAACAAGATTATTTAGTGCACCCCTCTCATGTAGGGTAATGGCAATGGATTAATCGCTGACATAGAGGCCCAAAATCGCCACCTCCTCTTTCGAGTCGTTCCCAGTACTCCCGGATGCCAATTCACAAGCTACCTCCACATCAAACAGTACCTATCCTTTGTTCTCCGACAAGGTTTCTGATTTGTGAGCGTAAGGAAGCGCTGGACGAGATATCACGGGAGATCGAAACTTAGAAAATAGTAAAGCCGATCATCGGTGGATTGTCTCCTCCCACCGACGAAAGCGCTTACACGACGGTGAACTGGGCATGCTCGGTATTATCCAACACCAATATTCACTCACATCGACTATTATGCACGGTAACCCCCCTCCCATTTGCAAAATTTTGCCGTCGCCATTCAATCTGTTCGCCATTTCTTCATTGATTGTCCCAGCTGACCCTATTCGCCTCGATCGTGTCATTTTCGCACACTTACGTCGCATAAACACCCTTGTCTGATATATTATTCCCATATCTTTGCCGACTTCCCACTTTACTAGTAACCCTATTGTTCTCGTTCTCAAAAGTTTAAATTGCTTGGTGAACGTTTCAAATTGTTTTTGTTTTTTTTGTAGCTCTCTTAACAAAATAAATTTTATAATTTATTTAGTTTTGTATTTATTTTTTGACTGCTGAAATATTCATTTCATCCAAATCTTCCCTTGACACTTGAAGCATATATATGACAGGCCCCCTTGTCCTAGTGTGATTTTTCAAGGCCCAGTATGGGGCCGCCGCTTTCTTCTGTGAGCCCGTGGTTCTCTGGTACACTGGCTTCAAAAAAATAAAAAAGATAATATATATAAGGTATATATATATATTATATATATATATGTTTATATATATTATATATGTATAGTATATATATATTATTATAATATATTAATATAAGTACTAAACATATATATATATATATATAATATAGATGTTACCCGAGGGATGTATTTGATGCTTATTGTGTTTATGCTCTTGATTACAACTCTTAGATGTCTATGTTTGATAATAATAATATACCAATGTATTAGGGTTTTACTTCCTGCATCCTCCGCTTCCAGCATTTAATAATTTTTGCTACTATTTAGCAATTTGTCACATTATCGTAATCTTTAATCCTTCTATCCGTGGCGCGCGCGCATGTTTTACATACTGCAATACTCGCTTGTCTTTCCAATTTCCTCCATTTATTCAACAATTTTCTATACTTCTTGGCCATTATAGTATGTCTTGCTACGTTAGGTTTTTCCCTAACTCTTTTTTCCGTCACACCCTTTTATATCTATTCCTGTGCCCTTTTCCCTCATTTGTGTTTTCATCTATCCCTCATCATCTCTCCTCGTTATTATATGTATCAGGGTATTGTAATATAATACTGTTCTTTTTATGTCTTATTCCTTTTGTATCCTATGCTGCCAATTTTTAGGTAACCCAAACTTCTGGCTAACCCACTGAGAGCTTCTCACTTGATGTATAATCTCGTGAGGCTTCTCTTGTTGATATGTATATAATTTGCCACGTGCGCGTGTCTCTAATTTGAGATCCGGATTGCCATCATCTCATTCAGCCTTTTTTCCTCTTTCTTTTTTTATTGAGGTTGGTTAACCAGATTTGTTTTGTTTGTTTTTGTCTTCTCCTTTTTTGTAAATTTTTTTTTGTGATGTCTGAAGTTTTTCCCTATAAAATTTACGCCTCCAGACCCATCTATTTTTATTTCAGTCTTTTTCTTCATTTGTCTTATATTGTTATATTATTTGTGTGTCTCTTTCTTTTATGGATACGAGTTAGTGTTTTGGTGTGTTTGAGTTTGGTTTTGAAGATGTAAATTCTTTATTTTATATGTATTTATATTATTCGTTTTTTTTAATCCTTAATTTTTATAATACATTATCTATTTACATATCTAAACTTTTATCATTGCTTCGTTGTGTTTTTCTAGCCGGCCGCGATCTCACCTTTGTTTTACTTTACTTATCTCTTCTTATTAACCGCTTCTTCAGTTGATATCTTCCTGCTTTCTTACTTTCGTGTTTCTTTTGTCTTTCTATTCTAGCCCTGATTGAATTTCCTTTGCATATTTTGTTCATTCCGATTTCGTTTCAGACTGACATCCTCTTTATATTTAACCATTTGGGGTTTCCCAAACCCGGTCAAAACTGGTCATTCCTTCAGAAGGGCCCCCCCCCCAAATTCGTTCTCTATCGTGCTTACGCCTATTCTGTCCCCCTCCTTGAATACCAGCTTACATCTATTGTTCCCATTTATTCTCACGTATATTACGATTTCCACTAACTCTCAAGAGCTCTTATCTGAGCTAATAGAACCATCTGTTCTGTAAGCTTTTTTTGGATTGGCATTGAATGATAGCCTTTGAGATCTTGGATTACCCTGTCTATGTCACTATTAATGAGAAATGTGGTTTGTACTTTCTCTCTGCTCCAACTTTGCACCGAAACCAATTCGTTTATATTTCTGTCATTCTACTGGCTAACTTCTTTCCATATCCATTCCTCTTATGTAAAGTAATTAAACTCCTTGATATATATCAATAAACTCATGCTAAAATGGCGAGCTAATTTATTACTTGGTTAACAGTAAAAGACAATATTACTGCTGTCTATTATGAGAAATCTCCACAGAAAAGATCTTTGTTCTTGTTTACAAAACATTTTTATATATCTTTCTCGCGGCCTCAGCTTGCACTATCGTGAACCACGGTATGACTTTGTTACTTGCTGAACTATAAACCACCCATCTCATCCTACAAGCGTTTTATTAATACTGAGTTCACAAGTTACAACGTTTGCAGTTTATCCTCTCGACCCATAGTTTGATTGTCTTTAAATTATCAACGGTTGTTCATCCGAGAGAGAATGCTGTTAGAACGGATGACATCATGCTCCAGTTGATCTGAAATATTAGTTTGCTCACATTCCTGCAGTTAAAAGATCACCATCGTTAATAGGACATGGGAGACCCCATAGTGGTGGTTCCTTCAAATTCCCGTCCCTTACTGTTTGAACAGTAAGTTTAGGAATATTACCATACAAAAAATGAGCAGGAGAGATGCCATTACCCAGCTCAATGAAAAATATCCATACAAGACAAAGCAATCTACCGCTACTAATGCAGCTCCCCCGCCTCGCGTCGTTAATCCACGACACAAACTTCATCCCAGTAGACTTCCTTCCTCTCCAAATCCAGCGAAATCCGACAGTTACTGTAACTGTCTGCCTGTTATTGCTTCATTACTACCGCATTGCTCAAAGAGTACATAAGCAGCCACTTGATCCAATCTCCCGTCCCAAAAATGTCTAAATCATCTATCTTATCCCGGTAGTATTCTATGTGTTTCACAATACCAAAAAGTGAAACCAAGTGTTTCATCCAACAAACGAACGTTTGGAAACATTTCTTCTGCCAAGACCACTGTCCCCATTACCTACCAATAGGTCTCGCAAACTCACGCAATAGGTTACGTTCTCTTTGCCACCTTAATATGCCTCCCACTATCACTCAAATTCCTGAAAAAGATTTCTATAAACACAAAAAAAAAGTAATTATTTAACAAAATATGCTTTATTTGTTAAAATACAAAGCATCCGAATTTCTAAACCAAAAACACATTAACCCAGACGCAAAAAAAGCAACCAGAAGAGAGTCACTAGAAGCAGTCTTTCCAATGAAATCCAAGCATATATCTTTTCAAAGTTGTACCCAAACAATTCACAGCTACCGAACCTTCCACAATTAAATCCTTTAGAGTGCAGGAGGTACTTCTACTCTTCTAAATCCTTCTTTATATCTCTTCTTCCCGAATTTTCCGTATTCTCAGCACCCCCCCCAAAGGATTCTATTCCTTAGAGCAGCGATCTCCAAACTTTTTTGAATCGGTACCCCAAGACGAAATAATTATAAGTCTGTACCCTATAAGCATATAATTTAGTAAGTATTGAAATAAGACACTACAATGATATAAACCTTCTATCACTCGGGTGGATAAGCACGATTCTAGTATCACTCGCAATTGAACGTTCGGCCCTTACATTCCTTTGGCTTACTCCAAAGTACACTTTCGCGTACCCTACTTGGAGACCACTTCCTTAGAGGATGAAATGAAACAGCTCCCAAAAGAGCTTGATGTGTATGACCACTCTTATTTTTCTAACTGTATTTCCTGCCTCGAGAGAGGCGAATTGGAAAACCCTCCAACGAAAACGCTCTAAGCGTTCTGAATCTGTTGGAGGCTATGATATGAGGACACAGAGTTTCATCTTAATTCAGAATACTCATCCTTATCTCCCAAATCACTCGCATGATGACTACTGGCAAAAATCTCCAGTATGAGCTTTCAACCCAATCCACCCTTCTTCCACTATCTCCCTACTTCTCATCCCCGCTCTTCTTTGCATAATTTTTTTGGCTGTTTCTGCATGCTCTCCCCCTTTGTTTTCCGTCCATACCTACATCGGAACCCAATACCAACCCCTACACATTTCCAAAAAGATACACCTTTCTGTGACACCTCCTTCTCCATTCACTGAAACCACTCCATATCCCCCGCACATTCTAATCTGCCTTGCTGTAGATAAACTGATACTGCCTCCCATTTCTTACATAGCAGTTTTGTTGCTCTCCAAATCTGACCAACCAAATCCACACAATGAGTTAATGAACTTAGTTAATTCAATTTACTTCTATTGCATGGGGAAGCCCTCTTCACCAATTTGATATTACCACTTAAACTTCCTTCCCAAAATGCGTCGTACAACCCCAATCTCGTGTTGTATTGACATATTTTACCACTCAAAATTTTGTCCCCTCCTCGTCAGACCCAGTCTTCAGCCTTCTTCTTTCCATCTGAATCTGACTTCCCTATAACTAAAAGAACCGACTAAAGTCATCTAGAGCACAATTGTTTTTTCTTAAAATAAACCATCGCTCACAATATTAATATATCATTAGCATGCCACTTTCCTTGCAATGAATTGCGCCGTAGTCTCTACTCTAATTTTGGGAGAACGTTTCAACATTAGATATATTTACATACCTACAGCAAAGCGTATAATATCTCCTTCGCAAGAACTCTTTTCGACTATTTGTCATTCTGCGAATTCTTTCAACCCGTTCGAATATTTAAATCGCTCTAATCCTTCTTATTAGAATTATTAGTGGTGACAATATAGAGAAGTTTGTAAGAATATATCTATTCATAAATTCTGTTCCTTTTAATTTCATCCAGCCCTTTCTTTCATAACTAAACTTCAGTTTTTGTATGTCTAGCACGAACTCATTTATAGACGTCAACCTATGGGACTCTTCACCTCGATCTAAGTCCATAAATCCTTGATATCTGTCTAAAACCCCCCTTTTCCTGGGATCCCTTAACACAGGTCTTTTCTTTTCCTACATTTTTATGAACGTTTTAGGATACACATACTTCTTCCTCAATATTCCTTTTGCAGCCCTTCTTATGGTCGCATTTACTCTGGTCGCCTACTTTTATAGCTTATTCGCTATATCATTACCAATTAGCTTATTTACTATTTTTACCTAGCCGAATGCTAATATATTTTCAAATTGCCTTTCTATGCTCAGTTTATTTCGTGAGCGGATGTGCATCTTTATCAGGCCACAGCTATCGAATTTCTCCTTCAGATAAAGTGTTCCGACTGGATGAGCTTTCATCTTCCAGGATGTTTTTCATCAGTGCATTAGTAGGCATAAGCTGGGTGTCAGTGTCCTCAATCTACTCGTAGCAGCGTTCGTCAGCCCCTGTGCGTCCAAAAGATGCCACAAGCATAACCGGTAGAAAATAAATCGTCATACATCAAACAAAAGTATCG
>JABUQX010044419.1:0-30000 GCA_015478945.1 Trachelipus rathkii | reverse complement strand
CAGAGCTTAAGACTATGAAGTCGCAAGTCCTGACGGTATCCCTTCTGTAATTCTCAAAACTTGTGCCTCTGAATTTGCACCCTGCCTTGGTATAGAATGTTTTGTTTTTGCTTATTAACTTCAATCTTATCCTTCTTCTTGAAGAGTGTTCTCATTCACCCTGTTCCGAAGGAGGGTCCCACTCAACCCACCAGCTATCGTCCTATTGTTCTAACCTCTGCTTTTTCTAAAGGTTTTCATCAATCGTTTTAATTTTATCTCAGATTGACCGTATAGCTTCAGTAGGGAACCCTCACTGCTGATTTTCTTCAATTCTCAATGACATTTGGTCCTTTGTTTTCCAGCATTTTTGCAAACCTTTTTCAGTGACGTTAGACATATCAAAAGCCTTCGGTATAGTCTGGCACAAGGCTTTGAATTCCAAACTTTCATCTTTTCGTGTTCATCTCCTTTCATTAATATTCTCGTTGACTTACCTACAGGCCACTGTTGTAGGCAGCCACCGTTCATACTTAAAATCTCAAAATTGTGCTGTTCCTAAAGATTCTGTTTTATCACCAACTTTTTTTAATTTTCATTGGTAATCTTTTACCCTTCACTCTTACTGTTATGCCGAAGAAAAGCTTTTCAATAGCAAATAGTTAATCGTAGGAGGGTGACCTTGGAGCGAATCCAAATAGTTAATGCTTGGATGGGGACCTTGGAGCGACATACCTCGCATCTTTCTCGCTTCTCTAACTGCTGCAAAGAAAACATGGTTGTTTTTGCTGGCATAAAATCTCAGTTCCTTAATTTTATCTAGACAATATAATCTTCCAGCAACTTCCACAACATCTTCGAAAACACACAACTCAAATCTTCTTCTGTCCTCAATATTATTCGCATTTGCTTTTCTTGTCATCTTATTTGAAAGGGTCCCGATAGCTCTCTCACTCAACCAGCTTCTGAAAGATTGAGCATTCTAAGGAGGCTCAGAACTTTTCATCATCACAGTTGCCTGCTCTGCATAGGGGCGTTGTCCGCTTTTTATGGAGCATGCCTCCCATATCTGGTGTAGTTTGACATATATTTTACTCTTTTATAATGTAGAATCTAAGGCCATTCGACGTGTCAATCTATATATCAATATTTATATATAAATATATATAGATATATATATATATATATATATATATATTTAAATGCGTATTTATAAATATATAGTAATATATATATATATATATATATATATATATATATATATATATATATATATATATATATATATATATATATATATATATATATATATATATATATATATATATATATATATATATATATATATATATATATATACATACACAGATTAGATACATATATATATATATGTATATATATATATATATATATATATATATATATATATACATACATATATATATATATATATATATATATATATATATATATATATATATATATATATATATGCAAAACTTTGTTCATGCGCATGCATAAAATTAAACAAAAACTATTGAATGATTAAGAAAAATGCTCGTAAAAGCGATCATAAATAAAATTGCTATGGTATACTCAAACAAATCTGAGAAAAATTTATTTCATAGCATAAAACCTGAAACATTTGTTAAAGTGGTGATCATAATAGATTACAAAACCCATTTATCGCTTTTACAAGCGAAACCTGAAGAAAAAGCATTACAAATTTGAAGGTAAAACGGCCTCAACTGATTTCAACTTACTCAGTTTGAATTTCCTTTTCAGATAAATTTTAACTCTGCCGTTTCCTCTTATTGGAATCTATTCCCGCAACCTTATAATAATTTAGAGCGTCTCGCACTGTCTATATAAGTATGTAAAATAGAAGAAAAATTCACGCAGAATTATTAAATAAAGATAAAAATAATAATAATAATCTGAACCGAGGAGAAGAGTTAAATCTCCAAGTAATATATATATATATATATATATATATATATATATATATATATATATATATATATATATATATATATATATATATATATATATATATATATATATATATATATATATATATATATATATATATATATATATATAAAGCATCATAATTTTAGGCAGAACATGTGCTGTTTGCTATGGCAGCTGTGCAATTGCAGAGATGCAAGCATCTCGGACTCTGACTATTTTGAGAATAAAAAAATAAAATTCCTGGTAAAATTTCGTGTGGAATATATATATATATATATATATAGTGAGAGTATATATATATATATATGGTGAGTAGTATATAGAGGGGAGAGAGTATATATGCAGAGAGAGAGTATATATATATATATATGGATATATATATATATATATATATATATATATATATATATATATATATATATATATTCCCTTAACTACGTTCGCGCCTTGTTAATGCATATATTTTTTATTTATTTAGATAGAATAAACGCCTAAATTTAAGTAAAAATGCAAATATATATACAGTATGTATATATATTTATATATATGCTTTTTTGTTTGAGTCACTTTTCATTTGCAAAAGATTTCGGATGAGAAGAGGTTTGGTGCACTTAATGATGCATTCAGTCTCAAAAGAAGAAAAGAAACACTTCTCGAGTCCTTTTAAATTCAAATTATTCGAATTCATTTGCTAAGTATTGTTTTCCTCTTGAACAAATGCTATCGGTGTTTCGAGTTTTAAACATTAAAATGTATATACATATAAATGGTGTTTACTAAAATATTATTAAACTTACTGTTTTAACTATTAAAATATATAGAACATAAACAATAGTCCTTTACAAGAACTTCTCTAATAATATTTAATATTTTAAAATTTGTATCGAACTAATCGTAGTAAATTCCATAGACTTATATTAGTGGAAAACTAAATTTTTTTGAAAATTTATAAATATCCTTCTTAATGTAATTTGTAAAAATGAAATTTTATAAATTATGTATGTATATAAATATTTTAAATATCTACAAATATAAAGAGATATTTAAACATAAAAAAACATATATCTATTTATATATAATATATTATATTATAATCTTATATATAATACTTATATTATATAGTATATTTCTTATATATATATATATATATATATCATATAATTATATATATTTTTTAGTTAGTGTACAGGACCCACCACGGCTCACAACGAAGCGGCCACACTGGGCTGAAAAATAAACACCATGGGCGAAATCACACCCATGGAGCCGGTCTGGAAAGCATACACTATTTCAAGACGGCCAAAGGATGCAGATTTGATAGAGAACATTGAATATTCATGTTGTCAATTAAAACTAAACAAAGTACTCCTTGCAATTATAAGTTACCTAGTATTATATATATATTATATATATATATACTATTTATATATATATATATATATTAATAATATATATATATTAATTATTATATATATATTATAATATATATAATATATCATTAATATATATATATTAGGATGTACCGATAGTATCCGGTATCGGTAGTATCGGCATTTTTTATGGATCAGGTATCGTTTTCAAACATGTCGGATACTTCTTACATTTTGATCTGAAAAAGTATGAGAAACTTTTAGATTCCAATAATCACTATGTAAATATAGATAGCTAGTACCAAGCTATGTTTTTTTTTTTCCTCCGATTTCCTTTATAAGCTTAGATTTTTAGAGGTTTCGTCCAACTTGGTCGTTTTAGCGTAAATTTACTAATTTGGACGCTTATTATAACTTTATCGATAATCTACCTTTTTAGATTGATCATAGTATTTTTTTTTTCGACGCAATTTCGTGAGCAGGTTTGAGTGCGTGAAGTGTGTTTTTAAACTTTCTGATTTATTCATATTTTAGATAATTGCTGATAAATGGCGGTTGTATCGTTTTTATAATCTTTGACAATTGTCCTTTGGGAATAAAATTTTCCCTTCATGTCCTTTGCTTTTGCTATTTGTTTGCTGTCTTTTTTTTTTTTTTTTTTTCGTGAATGCTTGTGCATCTACGTGTATGATAGCGAGATTTGCACAGGCGTGGTTTTCTTGACTTTACCAACATCAATGTGGCTTGCACTCTAACCTGGGCATCCATGGATTTTACTACCTGCTCTAACTCTAAATCCTTAATTTATGCTCCTTGTTGAGACAATGGCTAAGAATTAACCTTCAACTCGTATTAATATATTCCAACTAAGCTTAATTTTTAATTGCTCGTTTGAAGGGTGGATATTGTGCCTATTGTAATATTAAACATTAGTATACACATTTCTCGAGATCTCGAATCTCCTAACTTCGATGTTTCTATGTGGCTTCAAAAATCTTTTTCCTTCACACATATCCTATGGTTCTGCTACTGTTCTTCCATAACGAAAACAGATTTTCATGCTTTTTTTGATTACCTTTACTACTTCTAACGAGACTGTTATATTTTCTCATCCCAAACTGAGAGATCCGCTAATTTTAGGGGTTAAATGTCACACACAAAACTGAATCTGTTGCGGTTTCCTCTAGTATGATTAAGGTGGGGAGGAAGCCCGAACTCATTCAGTATTTCTCAACGTCTGGCAGCAACTGATATAATTACAGCCTACAAAGCACAATTCCGGATTCTCGTTCCCACACCGATTCATTTGAACACACGTTGACTCTGTTTTCCCACTAGTAGCTTTCTCTCGTATTAAATACACCCACACTTTTGGTAGCCTATCGAGGTTTAAGATCTGCACACCAACCTTAACACTTTTAATTTTTAATACTTTTCTCTCCAACATCTACCATCCTTGCCTAATGCGGTTCTGGGCACTTTGGGATCGCTCGGGCCGTTGGGGCATTGCGTGCTTCTACGTTAACTATAATTGAAGTGGACTGCTTTGACCTGTAGGACGACTTCAGATTCCTCCAGATCTAAACAAGTGGCGAACCTCTGTAATGTTAATGGGTAGGCAGGTTTCGATTTCCGCTTTCTTGGACTAACATACTTTTTCTCCCATCAGAAATCCAATGGTATCTGATACGAAAAACGTGACCTTTGTTCCCATATGGGCTCCCAAATTCATGATGCTAGAAAGACATGCTACTGATTCGGGTGATAGACAAAGAGAAACAAAACCGAAAAAAAAAAATTACTCTGATTCATATCCCCTATCATAACACAAATTGATCCAATTTTTCATATCAAGCCTAGAAGAAAATACGAAATTCAGGGATAAAATTCTATCGAACGAAGCAAGACGGACTTTCAAAATAATCAATAGATTAAAAAAACCGGAAACAATGCAGGACTTAGTCAAACCCTCACTTTGGACTCTCTACTTGACAAATCTCCTCCTGGACCATTAATGCCAAAACATCCAATACTACAACTATCTGGTTAAATCATCCCGTTCCTCATACTTAAACTTCGGTTCAAATGATGAATTACGTTGTTAATACTCAATGAAAAAAGGGGCAGATCGATCTCTGTCCTGGCTCCTCATTTTCCTCTAATTCAACCAGGCACGTGATTATCTCTCCGTCTTCCTCCTCCTTCGTCCTCTCCAGTGTCCTTATTGCCATACCTGTCATTTTCATTTGGTCAGGTGCTATGACTCCTGAAATCTATGAACGGTAGGAATGCGGGTTGGCCGGATGGCATTCCTCTCGGACGTTTTTGAGGAAGTGTGCTTCGTTGCTGACCCACCTCGTTCAATAATTCTCATATGCCTCAATACTAGCATCTTTCCCTCAGGTTGGAACGCGCGCTATATGTTAACCAACCTAGTGTTCCGAAAAAGGATGCTGCTACTAGATTCCTTCTAAACTATGCGCACCAATAATAGCCCACTCTGTATTCTTTCTAAGATCTTTTGAAACCAGACTTCTCATAACTCATCACTGCTTCGGATTTATCAGGGAGATCTCCTTTCCCTCTTATGAAAATTACTCCAGTACGTGGTTTTCATTCAAAAGTGCTCGAGAACTCTATCTTGCGTAAGATACACATTTCCTATTTAAACAGATTTCATAATGTTTTCCGCCTTAGGAAACTACGGAGAAACAGTCACAAAAGGAACACGTGTGCGAACATTTGACCGTGGTAATATAGGCACGGTCCCTGCATCTTCCGAAGCTCCACTTCCTTTAATGGGGTTTCCATCCTATCCTTCTACAATTGCTCTCTTATGTTCTAAGCTTTGCTTTCAAATCGCTTAATGTCGGTTGTTGTTGATGGGGCGAAACTTAATTGTAATTCTGTCAAAATCAAAAAAAGTGTGTACCTCAGGTTCTGTCTTTATACTCTACTTTAATTCCTGCATTCTTCTCAATAGATCTTCTCACACTGACATCTAACTCTATCCACTCCATATGCCAATGACTCGACCTTTACGCCTTATTGCTTCAATCAAAATAATACAATTTCTGCGTTTCAAGGTTGGCTAATAGAATTGCCTCTCGTATTAATCTTTCCGATTCTATTCTCGCTGCAAGATAGAATTAGCATATGAGTAATTCTCAAGCTTGTGAAATTTAAATAGCTTTATATATAAAACCAACTTCTAAAAATCTTCTCTCTCTAATGACCTTAATTTCAATAATCCTACTTCGACGGGTTTCTTCTCTCGTCTCTCATCGTTGGACAATATAAACTAATCTTGGCTAACAATAAAACAAAAAAAAATTTTTTGAAAACCTTCAAAATTCCATGCTGGTTGTAGAGGCAAAGGCACTTACAAAGAAACTGGAGGAGTTTGGTTTAATACAAATGCGAAGACTTTTTTCACTCTTTTCTCAGTTATACATCCACTATGCAAGAACGTCTCATCCGCCGTGATATGGCAGTAACTGATCTCTATCTGTGAGGGGTTGAGGGGCTTAGTGTCTATAATCCGGCTTATGACTAGAGAGAATCGAGTTATAAGGCCAAAAGACTTATTAAAGACGTCCAATGACTTATCTGTTCATCTGGACCCTTAATTATATTTGCGGCAGCGATGTTGGTGCTTATTATCCCTTTCGTATACCGGTACTTGTAGAGGCAAAGTGATCGAAAGGGAGGGAAGACTTCCGCTCGCGAAAGTTACACGCACACTTTCTAGCGACGCCACATCGTAAGCAGAAGCAGGTTCTTTGTCGGCACATGTGAGTCTTCATTGTTAAGACTGTTTAGTACCCAGACTGTGTTCGCTGCGAAGTTCTTGCCCCCTCTTTTTCCTGCCACCTCTTTTCTGTAGAATTCTCTTCCATACATAATTTTCAGTCCATTTTATTTCCCTACACTTTAAAGTTCCCTTACACATTTAACCTGTAATCTTGTGCGTTTGATTGGAAATATATTGAGGAGTTCAACACCCACTCCTTGAATTAGGAGTTCGGCCCAATTGAGCGGCCGGTGGACAAACTGTAAAAAATAAATTAATAAAAGGTTATCTAATAAACGATTCACTTAAGCTAGCTGAGAGAAACCCCACAAGAGGCACCTTCCGACGGTGAAAACAAACCACTTCTAGAATGACATTAAAAGAGCACATAACCGAGGAAGCTTGCTCGCCTTTGACAAAAAAAAAAAAAAAAAAAAAAAAGAGACGAGAATTGGAGGCCGCCTTATCAGTAACCCTGGCTCAGCAACTGATAGTGCAGACCATGGTGGCTTTTTCAGAATAAACCTATGAAGATGAGAGGATTTGAGGTTGATTATATAAGACTTTGATAAGTTCACACAATATGGCTCAGAAAATTGCGATTCACTTAAAGAAGGAAAATTACCACACAAACGGCAAAAACGCTACATACAAGTAAAAAACTGAAAAACCGAAGACAGATACATTCAGGAAAAGCAGAAGATAATTTCAAAATTCTGGCCACAAGTTCTGTGAAAGAGGAGATGAGGCTTACGAAACATGAGATAGCCTGCCAATACGATAAAGATTCCTAAATTAAGCTGCTGGCCTAATGAAAAGGGCACAGGTTTCTCAATTAATAATCAGATAATCGAGTGCGTGGACAGGCCAAAATAATTAATCAGCACTCTCCCACTATCATCAGTCGGGAAGAGAGCGTATTATGGAAATAGAAGTCTAAGTCTAGGTATATGTAAACCGACGCCAACCAAACCCGGATATCTAACCTAAACGCCATATGAGTCAAAGACTTAATGGATCTCCTTTGACCATCAACAATTTGATGGACCACCTAATTTTTCGACGATTGAAGTAATTGAATGTATCAATATAAGGAGTATTTTATCTAATACCGTAAAAATCAACAAAACTGTGCCCCAACCCCCATAACCCAATTGAACAAAGAGACCAAACCAGTAAAAATAGACAGATATTTTATTTATTTTACTTATCATCAGGCCAACCACATCCAACAAAACACTTGAATTAATTGAACCGGGTCTCCACTTACTTGTCAACCGTATTTATATATTACCCTTGAAATACATTCGTGCTAGTTTAAATGAATCTTCATTGATAAATCTAGATAATTACATGGGGGTTCAACAAATGACGATAAATCACACAAACCCGACTAGAATACAGACATAAAAACTTCTGTCAAAGCCTAAAAATACTATTGAAAATGAATGGAATATTTTATTAGAATAATTAAATCATTAAAAAATATTAACTATTATATTTAATGAAAAATTGTTAGATTCCTTCAAAAACGCTACATATTTTATTTATAAAATAACCATACGACCCAATAACATGGATGGAAATAATAAAATGACTCAATACATACATTTGTAGAGGGAATGCAACCATAGATTCACAAAACACAGTGGAAACAACGTCGATCTTTACCCCATTCTATTACTACTTCTATTAATAATTAAATTAAAGTACTCCAATTTCATATGTGAAAAACCACAAAGGTATGCGGCACCTAAAAAAAATAGAAAAAAAAATTCGCCCCACAGGGCACTATACGCGACCTCTTTCTCGGTATCAAGGTAAACCCTAAACATTACCATAAGCACCATAATATATATAATATAAAATATCAATTACTATAATAAATATATCCTAATTATACTATATATATATATATATATATATAATATTATATCATATTACTGCCTAGCTATATGTAAATCGAGCAAAAACCTATTACCTATAATATATAAATTAATATATATATTATACTATATAATAAATATATATAATATAATATAAATATATAATATAAATATATAAATATTAATATATAAATATATATATAGATATAATATAATATAATATATATACATATAAATACTAAACGTCATTAATCATAAATACTATACTATATATATTAAAGATGATATAATATATAACAAAACATATAATAAAACTATCTACTCAAATAACATACTACATCATAACGATACTACATAATTTTATCAAAAGTAAGATGCAAGGTGATGCAAACCTAGTGGATAAGCGTGACTCTCACAAACCGTAACAGCAAGTTGGAACTTCTGGGAATAACACATTAGATATCAGGCCACCAACGATGATTGAATAAGGCCAAGAAACAGCCCTATACATACATAAACTTCACTAACGAAAATACACAAGTAATAATCCAGCCATGCGCAATGACAAACACCCAAAATTGTCCTGATATTCATTCACTACTATAATACAATTAATGATACCTAAGCTTCCCTAAGTTATTCCGATAGTCTCATTAATTTTATACATCACACCAAACAATACTCACGATTGATTTTTTTTTCCTCTATTTACAAACACCCTCACACAATCATCTAACAATGACCCTCTAAACACAACTAAATACTCCTCTCGTAATAAAATTCCCTTTAACTAATATCAAAACAAGACACACCTCCCACCAACAACCAACTCGAAAGAAAACCACCACCCAGCCTCAAAGGGACAACCCCCGACCGGCAAAGAACACACAATAAACCACTAAAACCACAAAACGCACAACAAACACAAACATAAAAAAACCCACAAAACCGCCAATGCCCACTCATATCGAAACTATTTAATTCTACGCCTCTAAAAAATCCATTTTCTTCCCCTCCAAACAATGAAAAATTCGCACACAATGAAACTCGCTAATAAAAAGATAGTAGCAACGCTCTATAACAAAAGTGAAGTATTAGCAGCAAGTTCATCAAAGCTAAAAATAAAACAGTAGACAAAAAAAACAAGTTACAAACACCTAACTACTGTTACCACACTTAGCTTCTTCAAATAATCTACTAATCAACTGCAATAAATATTTTAAAATACACACAGTTCCACATTAATTTTTTTATGGAAGGATAACTTTCAAAAAAGAAAAAAAATAGGGAAAGAAAAAAAACAAATGTTTAATTTTCAAATAAAAAATAAAAATACGGTATCTCACAATACAAACTTAAAAATTGAAGTAAAAAAAAAAAAGAAAAAGAGCTGAAAAAAATAAGCTCGGCAACAAAAACACAATACCCCGCCCGATTTCTCGATTAAACAAATGAACTATGAACAACCATTAGTATTTGAAGTATAAAAGAAATCAGAGTAAGAAAAAAAAGGAATATTAATGAGGGAGCTGAAAAAAATTTCAGGAAATTGAACAAATTATCGGGAGATAATTATTAGAAGAGAGAAGTAACAGAAATCATCATCAATTCATTGAAAAAAAAAAAAAAAAAAAAAAAAAACAAACACATCAACCGAACAAACCCCAAACCCCAAAACAAAAAAATCCCCAAACCAGGATAACACAACCACAGAATAGGCAAACGCCCCGCCCACCACAAAAACACAACACCAACCAACCCACAACACAAGATCGGGGCCAAGAACCACGGAAAAACAGAACCCCAAACAAAACAGGCACCTAAAATTCACAAACCAACCTCTTCAAACACGCGAAGAGGCAACAACACCTGGTCCACTATCCTAAACCACCCTCCCAACCAGCACAAAAAAGAACGCTCCGTGCAAACCACAAACTTCCTCCACCTCTCCTCGACAACTCTTTTAACCATCGACACACAACACCCACGACTCTCCAAACACCTAGCACAGTCTAGAACCAAGCAACCACGCCAACACCAAAAAAATCAAACAAAACGGTGACAAATACATAAAATCCGAAAAACTTCCCACTCGCTCAAAATCTACTCTATCACAATCTCAAATCATCCTCTCAATCCGTAACTACATACATTCATCGTCTCTACTCTCTCTCTCTCTGAAAGCATCTCTCATCTCTTGTCATCATCTAGGTCTGCTCTCATCTCTACCGTACTTCATCTATCTAGCATCTCTGCTACAATCCCTCTTCTCTCATCTAACTCAAAAAATCAATGCTCTACTCTACTCTCCTTCCTCTGAACCTCTCTCTCTCTCTCCTCAACAACTCTTCGTCTCATCTCTCGTCTCTCTCTCTCTACTCTCATAATATCTCATCTCTCATCTTCATCTCACTCTACCTCTCTCTCTAACGCTCTTCAGTGCTCGTACTATTCCTCATTCAGCAGTCAACGTTCATCTCTCTCTCTCTCTCCTCTACCTCTCTCTCATAATCTTCTTCTACTTTTCTCTCAATCTCTCTCTCTCTGTTCATTCATCACTCTCTCTCTCTATCATCTCTCGATCCTTCTTCTATCTCTCACAATGTCTCTCGCTCTCTCTCATCACTCCAGCCCTATTGGACAAACAGCTGCGCACGACGCTGACTTCTTAACAAACGGAGTCTATCCCGAAACACATATGTGCAGAGCAACAAGCAAAATAAGCACAGAGGAGCTTGTACACTATTGCATAAAAAAATAAAAGTCACATGGGATAAACAGGTTCATTCTTTCTTCAATTAAATCTTTTTCCCAAAATCCATAGTTCAGTGATATGTTCTCATGACACTCTGGAAAGAACCAATGTATATCATGCGTGAAAAAACTCATTTTTATTCTTCTATCACCTTTGTTTACATTTTTATTCTTCTATCACCTTTGTTAACATTATTCAACGGAAATAGCGTACTTTTACTAAAATGAAATGTGTTGACATCCTTGGTTCTTTAACCAATTAAAATTTTTGACCTCTTGCCCAAAATATCTAGTTTCTCTCTCTCACTTTGAGATTGCGTTTGTGATTACCACAGTGATTTTCGTTAGGTAGAGATAGCGATATTTTTTAATGCCCACTCCATGAATAGAGAGGTTTGACCGCGTGTGGTGATATCAGATTAAAACTAGAATTCAGAATAAAATCTAATTTTATTTCTTTTATAAACTATACAAGCTTGGTGATTATTACTCCATAACATTTTTGTCAGCTAAAGATTTTATACTGGTTAGATTAAATCTAATTCTAAGACATTTCCTTTAAAAATTAAAATATGAATAAAAAAAAATTATTTTTTTTAGGCTAAATTTAAAAAACATTTCGCACCATGGGATTTGCAAGAACTTGCACTTGGATTTGGACTTGATATATCACCAATAATAATAATTACGATTTGCAAGTATTTAAACTTTGATTTGTACTCTCGGACTCGGAATATCAGTAATAATAATAATAATAATAATAATAATAATAATCAATATAATAATAATAAATTAATATATATATAATAATAATATTAATATTAATATTATTAATAATATAATAATAATAAATAATGAATGATTTAATAATTTAAATACATAATAATAATTAATATAGATTGAACTTTTCTCTTCCTCTCCTTCGCTTGTAACCATTCGTACAAGCTTATCCTAATTTCTTTTCCCTCCGTTCTCGTTTTTCTCCTTATCTCTTCTTTCTTCTTTTCTGCTGCCTTCTTCTTTTTGTAGTGTTGGTTGGTAGAGACTTTGTGAAGGGAAATGATGGACCATTCAACTACTGTTTCTCACCCGCGATTGATTCAGTTGGTGTACCAATAGCCTTAAAAGTTAAGGGAATATAAATAAACATTTTAAAAATGATATATAGTATAGTATAGAATAACAAAATATAATTAAATTATACACATATGCTTTCAGCTTCTTTTTAGCATTGAAAAATTTATAGGTTTTCGGTAGTTACTAAATCGATAATTGAAATCGTGAATACGGAAAAATCGACTGCTTTATCCCAAGCATCTTTAAATAAAAATATATTAAAATTTAACAAGGAAAATGACTTCAATTTTTCTATTGACATATATAAAAATATTCTTAAAATAAATTGATGCTATAAAATATAAAATACAAATAAATAAAAAAATTAACAAAACTAAGATTTTATGGACTATATTTTTACAAATTTATTATTTAGAAACAATAAATATTAAAAAAATAAAAATAAAAATATGATAATAATATAATAATAATAATAATAATAATAATAATAATAATAATAATAATAATAAAATAATAATAATAATATATGATTGTTATTTTTTCTTTTTCAGGATGGTTGGATGGATGACGTTTCTTTTTCTACATGCCTGCTTGCATTAACGTTTTTCTGTTAGCTTTTTATTTTGCTGTGTAATATTTTTTGTTGTTGCAAATGAGCACATAAAGTAATTGTTATAAAGTAAAACAGTGATATTAAGGTGGAACTAAGGAGATGATTTGAAGGGGAAATCTTGCCTCCACAGTTTATTGTGGCTGTAAGGTGAAATCATGTTAACGTAAGTACTATTTTGTTTTGCTGTATAATTAAGGGGAATAGGGTAAAAAATTGTAGGTGGGTTACCAGAAGTCCTACTGTGAACAGTTAGGCTGAGTTAGCCTATTTACATTTTTTTCTTTGTATTAATTTTATTGGTATTTCTGTTTTTCATTATTCAATATTATTTGCTTATGTAACCGTCATTTAACCTATATGAGTAAGAAGAAGAAGATTACACTTTGTGTTGGATTCATTATATGTAAGTAGGGAACTTAGTTCTTCTGAGTTTAATAGATTAGAGTTTAACAAACTTTTTTCTAAAGGTAGCAGAGCGTAGTTAGATTAGGACAATTAGTTTGTTAGTGGAGTAGACATGAATAAAGGAGAATCATCTGGTAGCGGTACTAGTGAAGGCAAGATAAAGGAGAAACTTGATTCAAGAGGGAAAAGATTATGCCCAAGTTTTAGTGGTGATAGAAATAAATCAGTGAGTATGATGACTATGAAGGATGGAAGAAAAGAATTGAATGGTGGTTGAGGTTAGATGGTAAGGAGTATGTGTCCCGGGGGTGAGGTGTTAATGAGTCTAGGTGAAAAAGCTTTAGAGTATGTGTATAATATTGACTTAAGAGGGATTTGGTAAAGAAGGTGAAAAAAGGTAAATCAATTGGATAAAAGATATAGGAAGGAGAAGCAGAGAGATAGATATGACAGGATTTTGAAGTACTTCTATATTAAGAGAAATTAAAGTGAAATTATGAGGGAGTATGTGAGTAGGTATGAGATAATAGAAGATAAATATAAGAAGGCTAGTAGGGTAGATTTAGGGGAAGATATGCATGGTATACATCTGTTACAAGGAGTAAATATAGATAAGTCAGAGGCAAATGGTTTTGGCATATTGTGATAAGGATACTTGGGTATTTCAGAACTTTAAGGATGAACTTATGAAGGGTCTAGGAGATAAGACAGATAAAACAAAGGACCGGAAGTTTTGTGGAAAAAAGAGAGGAAGATAGAGGATAAAAGTAAAGCATATGATGGAGAGTATGAGATAACCAATCAGAAGAATAAATATGGGCAGGTGATGAAATGTATTTTATGTAGATCTGAATATCATTTTGCTGCAAGATGTCCGAATATGGGTCAATGGAAGATGATTACAGATAGTACAGGTATAGTGGGTAATAAAAGAATAGAAGAAAAAGTGATTGGAGGAATACAAGGTATAGGGAGAGGAAAAGAAAGGTATAGACAGGTAGAGCCTCAAGCATTCTATGGTGAAGGTTTAAGAGAAGAAGAAAGGAATAAAGAATACAGACATATACTGTAGGTGCGTGCAATTATAGATACAAGATGTAAAAAGAATGTGATTGGAGAAAAGGAGAAAAGTGACTAGATTCAGTGGTAGTTAGTATGAATGAGAAAGAAAGAAAGGAGGTGTGTGAATCTATGGAATGGATAGAGGGCAGGTGTATTTTGGGAGGATTCTGTGTATCAGGTAGTTAAGAAATTACAAATACCTTGTTATATTATTAGGAAAAATTTTTTTAATTACGGAAGTTGTAAAGGGAGATACTTTGGTTGTTAGGAAACAAAACTTTAAAAAGAATGAATGCAAGTTTAAATCTCTGTATGAATAAACTTAATATAAGTGTGCTTGGTAATATGAAAGTTAAATGTTGTACAAATGAAAAGGGACATTTAAGACTAGATTTAAGAAGGGGTTTAAGTAAGAGAGTTTGGTGGCAAGGGAGTACAAAAGATGACTTGCTAGATGAAAGGAATAGAGAAAAAATAGTTCATAGGTTACATATAGTTTGGGCACCCTGGTAAAAAAAAGGTTATGGGGTCTGGTTAGGAATGCTTATAGGAAATGAGATAGATGTGGAGATTGGAAATTAATAAGGAATAGTTTAGAGAAAATAAGTGAAGAATGTGAGTCGTGTATAAGATATAAAAGACAACCTAGTAGGTCAGTAGTAAGATTTCCTTTGGCTAAGACTTTCAATGAGAATATTGCTATGAACCTGGGAGAATTGGAAGGGCATAGGTTTTTAGTAATAGCAGTTTTGGTTACACGTTATTGTCAGGTTTGTTGGGTAAAAGTAAGGAATCTAAGAAAATTGCAGAAAAATATTGGATAGATGGATAGGTATATTTGGTGCACGTGAAAAAGTACTGAGTGATAATGGTTTAGAATTTCAAAATGAAGAGATGAAAGGTTTGTGTGAAAGATTTGGGATAATTCAATGGGCAACTACTACTGAGTCCGTGAAACAATGGTCAACGTGAGAAAATGGTGGGGTTGTTGAAAGATTCAATGATAAAGATGAGGGAGGATGGGCATGGAAGAATGATAAATTAGCTTGGTCGGTGGCAGCTAAAATTATTTTATTGGATAGGAAAAGTTATTTTCCAAATCAGTTAGTTTTTGCGAGAAATGTGAGATTACCTAATAATATGTCCGAGGAGGATAAGAGTATGGAGGTTTTAGAAACAGAAGCGGAAATTGTAAAAGATCATTTAGCAGGTTAGCCAAGGCGCGGCTAATACACCTGCAACAAGAGGCACAGGAAAGGATTAAAATAGCTATGAAAGGTCAGATACAGGAACATAAGTTAAAGCTAGCTGAACCAGGGGAAGAAGTTTATTATAAGAGGGAAATTAATAAACAATGGAGGGGACCAGCTAAGGTGATTGGGAGAGATGGGAAGACTGTGGTAGTTAGGCATGGGGGAACTTTAAGTGATGTAGCTAGCATTCATATCGGAAGATTAGCTGGGATATCTAAAGATGAAACTGATAAAGAAGAAGAAGAAATAGATAAAGAAAGGGTTGATAGAGTAAATAATATAAGTGATGATGATGATGAACGCAAGTTTGTCCATGTAATTAGAAGTGAAGAAGACGAAGAAGAGGATAAAAGAGATAACTCGGAGAAGGATGAAGTGAAGTAGGGCAGGGGAGGCTAATAATAATAAAAAAATGGAGTAATGGTTATAATACTCAGAATGTGTTTATTGGTGAGGTGAAATGCATAGATTTTAGTGTCTATAGTAACATTGATGGTATAGAAGATCAAGCTGAAGTATGGTTGGGTAATTGGGAGGATGATAGAGTTCTTAAAGCTAAGTTGAAGAAAATAGAAAACTGGGAGGTAAATGATGTGTTTCGTAGGGTAAAAGAAAAAGGGAAAAAATCATTTCTTTAAGTGGTTAGTTACAGAAAAGTTAAAAAATAATGAATCTTTATGTAAGGCTAGATTGGTAGCTAAGGGTTTTGAGGAAGAAGGGAACAATTTAATTACTGAAGCACCTACATGTACAGGTGAGGTGTTAAAAATCTTTCAGCATTATCAAAAGTAAGGGATGTGATTTCAATTCTATTGACATTAAATTTGCGTATCTTCAGGGTTACAGGATAAAGAGAAAAGTTTATGTTATTTCTCCCTAAGAAGGCTAAAGACAATGAGATGGTGTGGGAATTGAAGAAAACAGTGTATGGGCTTAAAGATGCAGCTAGAGCTTGATTTGATAAGGTAGTTCCTTTGATTGAAGAATTAGGAGTGGAGAAGAGTAAGCTTGAAATTGCTCTTTTTTATTGAAAGAATGAAAGGAAATTAATGGGGATTATGTGTACGCATGTAGATGATTTTTGTTTCAGGGGTTCCGAAGGCTTTATGACTGAGATAATAATAGGTAATTACTGTAATGATAAAAGAAGAGTTTAGAAATAGGATCCGAAGAAATACATGGTTTAAATATATTGGGGTAAATAAAAAGGATAGTTTAAAAGGGGTTTGGTTGGAACAAGAAACATATGTAGAAGGGATCAAAATTCCTGAAAAAAGGAGTTTTTTTTTGGGATAGAGAAATGAAGAATAGTAAATTAACGTTATATAGGTCATTAGTGGGGGCAAACGAATTGGTTAAGTGGGCAAAATAGACCTGACTTAGCTTATGCTGTAAGTGATGGAAATAGTTTTTTAAGTCTGATATCAAAGTTGAAGAAATGACAAAGTTAAGTAATATATTAAAAAGAGGTAAGAGTATAAACATGGGAATTTGGTTAGGTAAACTTGGAGACTGTGGAAGTTGAAGTGTATACAGATGATTTGTACGGTAATGAGGAAAGAGCGAATACGCAGGTAGGGTATATATTGTATATTTAAAAGATAAAAAGGGGAATAAATATCCTATTGCTTGGAAATCGAGATGTATGAAAAGGGTAGCTAGGTCCACGATAGAAGCGGAGATAATAAGCTTTATAGAGGGAATGGAATCAGGTTTATTTATAGAGTACTGTCGGAGAGAGGCTGTTGATTTGTGAGAGATTACCTATAAGAGTGTATACAGATAGTAAAACTCTGAAGAATGCTATTTATTCCAAAACGAAAGTATTAAAGAGTTGAGAATAGATATGGCGTGGACTAAGTGGATGTTGGGAGAAAAAAATTACAAATGTAGAATGGGTGGATACTAAGAATCAGTTGGCTGACATTTCACAATGAGTAGATTGGATGTGAAAGGTATAAAAGAATATGTGGAAGGGGAAAAGGAGGGAGAAGCAACGGTATAAGAATGATTGTTTTTGTGTTTTCTTTCTTTTCAGTTTGTCCTTCTTTCTGGATGTTGCATATTTTTCCTTCTTCAGTTTCTTTTTCGGCTTTTTTTGTGTTGTTTTTCTTTAAAGTAAAGTGAGCATATTTGTTTTTCTAGGTGATTTGATTGCATATTAAGGATAATTAAATTTAATAAAGTTAAATTAAAAAAAGAGAAACTTATAAGGTGGAGTGCTCTTGCCCTCAGTGATTTTTAAGAATTTAGGATCAGAGGTTCCAAAGGTTGGTTAAAGTAAATTTAAGGTGAAAAGGTAGAAATAGTATCTTAAATAATAAAGTAAAGTTTAATTTCATAATAGGTTGTGGGTAGTTTCTTGGTTCAAAGTGCACGGAGAACAGTGTGGGCCTTCTAGCAAACTATTATACAGCTATATGTTTCATTTTTAATTACGGTATAACTACTTAAATTTAACTTTTGCAACAATACCACATTCAAGAATATTTGACCAGCTATTAACTCAAGGTGAGCAGCACAATTTAGTTTTCTATGGATTAGTACATAGCATTGTTAGTTAGTTTTATTCAAAAACTGATGCAAATTACATAAAAACAAAAAAATAAACATTAAAGCCTTGCACACCCAAAATGAATAAAAAAAATGCCAGCAGTATAGAAATGATTATTATATGGAAGTTGTACTCCCTACGTAAAAAAAAAAATACAATAAAATAAAGATAGCTATATAATTTAAAAATATTGTCTTGGAAATAACTATATCACCTACTTCACAATAAAAATATATTACTGGTATATCATTAGCTACAAATTATTCTTCCTCATCTGAGATTTGAAAAATTCTAAGACTATACCATAGTAAAAATCTATTTGCATATATAATCGGTCAAATAGATAGGAAAATGGCGGATAATTGAATTGAAAATAAATTCAAAAATAAATCGTCCATTTTCCTGAGAAAGCCACGCTTTGATCTGCCTAAGCTGAATATAAGCAACTTTGTGGTTGGTTAATAACTAAAAAATATCCTATCTTGATTTTAATTGGCAACTTTCTATAAATGGTGTTTCTGAACAAAGTAATTAAACAATTTTTATAAAAATTAATTGGGCGGCTGGGCCACATTCCTTCAAAAAAAAATTTAACAAGATAAATAGTATTAAATACTAAAAACCTGTGAGATTACAAAAATAAACTTTTGTCATATACAAAGCTATATTATATTTGATTAACTTTTTGGTGGTAAATTATTATTGGCACCAAATTGTACAAGAGAAAAGACGGGTAATTATAACACTGGATTGAATTACTGTAATGTTAATTAATTATATTTATACTATGTATATAAGCTACCACCCAGAAGTTTTCAGGCAGTTTCAACTTTTAGATAAATTAACAAAAAAAAAAAAGTTTTCGAGTTTATAATTTTACTAACAATTTAGATAATGTCAATATAAATGATTAAATCTATTAAACAATCCAATGTATTTTTATAATTACAGGAAAGGGAATGACGTCATCATTGAAGAATGACGTCATCATTGAAGAAGGATTTCCAGAATTTCTTATAGTGTTTAGTTACGATTAAGTTTAATTTTAATATTAGTGTTTTAATTTTTTTTTTTATATCTTCTTTCAGAAAAGAACTTATTCATTTAACGATTTAAGTTTAAAAGATGGTAGTGACGTATCTTGATTAAATAGCATAGTAGTAAATTTATTGTGTAGTTTAAAACAAAGACCTTTGTTATATTCTCACACACAAAATGAAGCGAGAGGAATGTTTAATTAATATGTTATATTATTTTTAGTCTTAGATCTTTCAAGAAACCATAATCTCCTAGTTCACTCCAGCAATTTTCTTTAGGTGAGTTATTTGAATAAATAAAATAAGAATAACGTATATCTGAAAAATAAAGGCGGAAATAAATAAAAAAAACTGATGAGTAATTTTAGATTTCATAACAAAACATTATCACTTCCCTTGATCCCTATAGTTTTGCATAAAAATTTATAAAAGCCGACAGCTATAAGTCAAAACAAATGCATTTTTAGGTGATACTCATAAACTTGCCCCGCGGCTATTAAAGACACCTAAACACATGTAAAATTATTTATAGGCAAATATGTAGCTTGCCTAATAAGTTTGCTATGTAGTGTCGTGATTGCAAGGGGAGCTCTCTTGTTTAAAGATCCGGGTTCCATTTTAAGGACTAAAATTAAAAGGCAAAGAAGAAGAATGACTGATTTACTCACCCACTATTGAGCGAGTAGAGAATTCGGAAGTAGTACGCATCAATCTTGCTGACATTTTTCAATGCTGAAATAACGGTAAGAGCGTCTTCTAATACAGTTTCTCCTTCCCGATTTACGATACTCCTTAAAATAAACTGAAAATAGTAATAATAATAATAATAATAATAATAATAATAATAATAATAATAATAATAATAATAATAATAATAATAATAATAATAATAATATTGATAAATACTCTTGTGGTAACTCTCCCAGCATACACGAATTTGTAAATTTTTATTATAATAAAGGTTATTCAAAATATAAAAAAAAAAAAAAAAAATAATAATAATAATAATAATAATAATAATAATAAAAATAATAATAATAATAATAATAATAATAATAATAGATTACTTGTAAAGTAACCTGCAATGATTATTCAAAGAGCTATAAAGAGTTTTAAAGCGACTAACCCGACCATTATAAACACTTTCATAGTTTATTAAATGCAGGTTGTATCTTCGAAGAATGATTTTAAGTTTGGCCAAGTGTTCTTGCTCCTGAAGATCTGTTACATATTGTGTGTTTAAAGACATACCAAGGGTGCATATTTTCTGTGTTCCTTCACTCCAAGGCACAGGTGCCATGCTAACACACTCTACAATACATCTAACTTTAATCTGAAACAGAGGTACCATAGGTCAAATATATGAGAGAAGAGAAGAGAGTAGATTACAAATAATGATCATATAGTTGTAGAAAGAGTTAACAGGCCAAAAATGCTTTAATCCACGCTTGGTGTGAAACATTGCAGAAATACTTTGGCCTGTTCCTCACATAACTAGATGTATCTAAGTGAAGAGCAGTTATTAGCACTTATAGCATGGCCGCTAAATATATTGATAGTATAGTGGAGTGAGTGATTATACTTATACTAATATACTTAATATAATTATCTAGTATATAATATATTAATATATATAGTTATGATATTAAATATATATATAGTATAATATATATATATTTAAGGTATAGTATATATTAGGTATAGTGTATAACTATGACTGTATATTATGCAAAAATTTTGTTCATTCAAAGCCAACAACCGTTCTATTGTTGAATTGTTCGAGGCTGACTACTGTAAAAAGCTTATATAGATCCCATTGTAGAAAATGCTCTTTTCAATTAGAAGGACCGAAGGTGTAGGGAAGAAGTTGGTGAAGGTGCCATAGTTGAAGGTTGGGAGTCCCCCCGTCCCGGCCAACCTCTGAACGGTAAAGAAGCCGACGTACAATAAATTGATGGATACTTATGTGATGCACCTCTCGAAAACATCGTCCCGGGCAACCCCTAGGTTTCACATCCACGAAGCACCGTAACATAAATCACCGCCTTCTGGATAATAAGTAAATTTATAAAATAATACAATAATAATAATTAAATAATAATAATATAATAAATAATTAAACTTAAACATATAAATAATTAAAATTAAATAATTAATAAATAAATAAATTCATAATAATCAAATAATAAATACAATTAATTATAAAATATAATAATATAAAATAATATTAAAATTAAATTAATTAACAATATATAAAAAATAAATAATAATATAAATTAAATATAAATTACATATAATAATAATTAAATAATATATAATCAATAGTAATATAAATAATATAATCTAAAGTAATCTTATAAATCACAGAACTATCACCACGTTACGCTGAGACTGTAATAATGTAAAAATATCCTTAATATAAAAAAATAAATCAAAATCTGAAATAAAAACATATAATCACCATCAATTATATCCTAATAATGAGAATAAATAATACAATATTTTCAAGTAAAGTTTGTCCCTCTTAAATAGAGTCCTATTCTAACATCCCTTAATCTGTGACTTGGTCTATCTTATTAAGCTTTTTATTAATTTATAGTCTAATTAAAATTATTTATTACTAATTATAATTATAATTATATATATATACTATTATATATTATTATTACTTATATTTAATATACTATATTTAATACTCAATCTATAAATTTATTTAATACTTTAATTACATAAAATGTAATTATTTAATAGATTATTATTAGTTATTATTATATATTATAAATTATTAATATTATTCATCATTATAATATTATTAATATTATTAATTAGTGTATTATTAATTATTATTATTATCATTAAAATTATTAATTATTTAAATTAATTAAATTAATCTAGAATCCTAACCTCCCGAATCGCATTCAATAGATACAGAATAATCGAAACTATACGAAAAATAACACACCTCCCCGTATTAAACCCTGAAAAAAACTAATAATAGAACTAATTGTGATGATTCACCATCTAGAGAACAATATACTAACTCCTCATCTTCTGTCCTTAACCTAAAATGTGATATCAAATATGAGGGGAATAAAATACCATGTCCTATTTTTGATATTACAATAAGTCCTTTAATTAAATTCTGAAATTTTTTACATATATTAACTGACAAATTATTATACTCATACTGGATATCATATATTTAAAGATTAGACATGAAAGAAATTACATCTACAATAACTCTTTTTAAAGTAAATATAAAAGTTTTATATAAATTTTTAACATTCTTAAAATTTTCAGAAAAAAATATTATAACAAAATTTATTAAAATTCACAATATATTTGTTGGTGGTGCTTCTTTGGTTCATTTGTTTTGGCGGGAATATTTAGTTCAAATATTTTGGTGGGAAAATTGGTGGTTGAAATATTTTGGCGGGAAATAGGTGCAAATATTTTGGGTAAGAAAATTCAGTTAAAATATTTTTTAGAAGAAATATTCCTTTAGAATATTTTGGCGGGAAAACTCAATTTAAATATTTTGGGGGAAAATTCCTTAAATATATTCTGGCAGGAATATTCAGAGTATATAATTTGGCGGCAAAATCAGTTAAAATATTTTGAGATAAAAAATTCCTTTACTATATTTTGGCAGTAATATTTAGTTTAAATATTTTGGAGTGAAAATTCTGTTAAAAATATTTTTTTGAAAATCATTTCGTTAAAATATTTTGGCGGGAAGATTCAGCTAAAATATTTTTTTGCGGGAAATTCGGTTCAAAAATATTCTGGTTGGAAATTCCTTTTGAGTATTAAGGAGGTAAAATTCCGTTAAAATATTTTAGGAAGAAAATTCAGTGGGCGTGACCATGAAGAAAAACGTTGATCAAACTAAGCAAGGCTAATCCACAACATATACAAAATATTTTCTCTATAAGTAAACATATTTCAGAGGATCTTGATCTTGATGACGTCACTGGAAGAGGTGTTGACAACCTGCATTTATGACGGTCAAATTGCGTTTGGGGGAATTCGTTCGGTAAAATCTCGATGAAGATCACGTGGATGAATATCCCTGTATATAAACAAAATCAAATTCATATATGAAATTATAACATAATTATTTACTCATTATTCAGTTACTATTTTTAGTTAGTTATAAAAATACTTCAGCAAACATGGCCTTAGTCTGATATACCCAATTTCTTATATTTTAATATAATAATAATTTTTTATCTATGTAAGTAGTATGGTACCCATTTTGGAGAACGATGTGCCGTAGCTCCGCCCCCTTTTGACCTGTGACTGACCGGCTGGTCATTTTGACCAGACGGTATTTTTACCTGACCTTGAAACTGTTTTTGGGCCAAGTTTTTTACTGCAGGCTACCTTTCAGGATGGTTTTTTTTTTTTTATTTTTTAGATTTTATTTATTTTATTTTATTTTTTATTTATTTATTTTTTATTTTATTTTATTTATTTTATTTTAATTTTTTTTTTTTTTTTTTTTTTTTTTTTTTTTTTTTTTTTTTTTTTTTTTTTTTTTTTTTTTTTTTTTTTTTTTTTTTTTTTTATTTTTTTTTAAAAGGCAACAACCTTGCTGACTTGCGTCCGCCATTCTTGTTTTATAAAGCGTTGTTAATTTATTTTTTGTTCATCGTCGGTTGATCGCAAAATTCAGGTTTCGTCGCGTGGGCGTCGCGTTTAATCGTCGTGTGTCGCGTTTATCGGGTCGCGTTTTTTTAACAAATTCCGCGGAGTCCGTCGCCATTGTCCCGAATCGCCTCGTCGCATTTGGTATGATAGTAGTATATATATATATGATATATATATATACTATATATATATATATATATATATATATATATTATATATATATATTAATATATATATAGTATATATATATATATATATAATATATATATATAGTATTAATATATATTATATATATATACACAGTAACATCGAAACGACAATATATTATATATATATATATATAAGTATATATATATATATACATACACACACACACAACACACACACACACACACACACACACACACACACAACCTGCGCGCACGTGGTCATGACTCACGACTTTTCACCGACATTTACATCTACACTTAAACTTCCTTACCACCTCAAGCCTTTTCGTCTTCAGCTGTTCGAGTTCTTTCCCGGTTATAAATCAAAATATATAGCCACCGAAAGGATACGAGCCCTTACCACGCGGTCAACTTTATGCCCTTTAGTCCCCAGGACCAAACGTGAGATCTGGTAATGAGATATTTTGAAATCAGGTCAATTTACCCGAGTCCGTGAATTCCCTATAATAATAATAATAATAATATAATAGTATATAGTATATATATATATATATATTAATATATATATATAGATATATATATATAGTATATATATTATATATATATTAAATATATATATATATATATATATATTATATAGTATATATATATTATATATATATTATATAATATATTATAAGAGAGAGAGACGAGAGAGAGAGAGAGAGGAGAGAAGATTGAGAGGGTGTAGACAGTTTCGTTTGCGGTACATTTCGAAGTAGTTACACTTTTAAACCTATTTGAGATATCGTAAATTTTATTTGAATCCTTTTTAATTGAATTTTAATTATTTTAATTATTTTTATTTGAATTACTTTTATTATTTACGTATTTTTATTATTTTTATTTTATTTTTTGTTATAACATCTCTCATCCTGAGAATCACAACGTGAAACGTTGCATTGAATGCGATTCGTAAAAGCACGTGGCAGACGTCCGTGCTATTATTCTCTTTAATTCGAAAAATTTATTCATTTTATTTGAATTATTTTATTCATTTTTATTTGAATTATTTTAATTATTTTTAATTATTTTAATTATTTGCGTAACGTAGTTATTTTTATTTTTATTTTTGGTATTAGGTTTCGTTCAGCGAGCTAACACGTTTCTTTTTACTGTTCCAGTCAAGCCATAAACCAGACATGCGCATCTACAAAGCGAGTGAGAGAGAGAGATGGGAGAGAGCAGAGGAGAGAGAGAGAGAGATGAGAGAGAGAGAGGAGATGAGAGATGGAAAAGGAGACGAAGTAGAGAGAGAGAGAGAGAGAGGAGTCAGTATATATATATATATATATATATATATATATATATAATATATATATATATATATAGTATATATATATATTAGATATATATATATATATATATATATATATATATATATGATAGTATATATATTATATTAACGCTTGTTTTGACCATGAGTGATTTCGGCCTTGACCCTTTGCCGGATACCTATACCCAGCCTACACCTGGCCCTAAACCTGCACCTAACCTGACCTAAACCTAACATAACCTAAACTAACCGTAAACCTAACGCCAAGCCTAACCTATCTAACTAGCGTACACCTACACATTAGCCTACACCTATCCTACACCTGCACCTAGCCTCCACTCCGCCTTGAGCTCATCCAGGTAACTGATGGCCTTTAGCCTTTGGTGGTGATCTGTGTCTACATGAGGTCAGTGTAGGGGAACCCTGACCTGTATGGAGTCTATTCACTAACTTATTTCCATCCGTGCACAACCACACACACACACACACACACACACACACACACAGCACACACAACGCACACACACACACACACACACACTTATACTTATACCACATACACCCCCAAACTTATTGCTTATATTACACCACACACACACACATACACACCACACACACATTCACTATGACACTTACTACACACATTCCTATGACACTGTATACCACACATTCAAGTTTGACACTTACTATTTAGCCCATAGGACACTGTACATTTACACTTATACACAAGCGGTCACAAACACACACACACACACACACACACACACTCTTACACTTATACACACATTCACTATGACAATTATACACACATACACTTTACACTTTACGATTGACACTTATACACATGTATAAACAACACGACCAACCCTTTGGTCTTTCCATGGTCGAATTTTAGCCCATTACTAATTGTTAGGGCACTTAGAACGATTTTTATTAAAAACATTTCTATACTTTACAGACCTTAAAGCAGTAAGATTAAGTAAATCAATAGAGGTGTTAAATAGCAACAAAGGGGGGATTAGTATGCTTTTTGTTTTACTGGTTTGTTACTTGCTTTAACTCATGTTTGTACTGTTTTAAAACTGTATATGTTTACTGCTTTAACTCAGCATATTTATGCATTTTTACAAACCTTTAAGCAGTAAATCAGTAAATCAAATTACCATCCAACCACCCACTAGGGGATTAGTATGGTGCTTTTGTTTAACTGTTTTACTGCTTTAACTCATGTTTTACTGTTTTAACTTATATTTTGTGTTACTGCTTTAACTCACATAATTATTAACGCATTTTTAGATACCTTAAAGCAGTAAATCAGTAAACTATTACAATTCGTTACCTAACGCCTAGGGGGGATTAGTATGCTTTTGTTTTAGCTGTTTTACTGCTTTAACTCAGTGTTTTACTGCTTTAACTATGTTTATGCTTTTAACTCATATGTTTTATACTGCTTTAACTCACATATTCATTAACATTTTACAACCTTAAAGCAGTAAATCAGTTAAATCAATAGAGTGTGACCCTAACACCAAGGGGCGATTAGTATGCTTTTGTGTTTACTGCTTTACTGCTTTAACTCATGTTGTACTGCTTTAACTTTCTGCTTACTGCTTTAACTTTCTGCTTTACTGCTTTACTTTCTGCTTATACTGTTTTAACTGTTCTGCGTTACTGCCTTGTAACTCATATATTTATTTAACATTAATGTTTTTTATTTTGTTTGATACTTGTTATTGTATTTTTATTATGTATTTTATTTATTTTTTATTAATTATTTTTATTTTTTTATATTTTATTTTTATTTATACTTTCGTTTGATATACACTACATTTACCTATTGTTGATTATTATTTTAGAACACACATACACACACACACACACACACACACACACACACACACACACACACACACACACACACACACACACACACACACAATCACACATACACACACACACACTAACACATATACTGACATAATCTTGACACTTGATACACACATTCACTATGACACTTACATTTTACCCATAGACACTTACACATTTACACTTATACACATGCGGTCACACACACAATTCACTATGATAGCCCTTATACACACATTCAACTATGTACACTTACATTATGTCCATGAGACCACTTTACATTTACACTTTTACAGCTCACACAGACATTTACTTACACTCACACACAGATTTACTTACACTCACACAGATTTACTTACACTCACACACAGATTTACTTACACACCCAGATTTACTTACACTCGCACACAAATTCACACGACACACACTCACTTACGACATTATAAACGTATAGTGAATTTATTAAAACTATTTTATGTTTTAATTAACACGGACATTTTATATTACTCATTCAAATATAACTAAAATTATTTCAAAGTTTCTTAAAACTTCTATAATAAATCAATCATTATCTTTGAACAAAGAATTTATTGATTAACTGGTTAGATACTTTTTGTTTAAAATTGTATAACGTATTCAAGTTTTAAAGTAACTTTTACTAAAAAATTTTATGAAATTTGATTAAAAACATATTTTACGTACCTTTAAAGCAATAAATCAGTAAAATCAGTAAGGCCAGCCCCTAGGCACCCCTCTACATCAAGCTATGCCACGTCTTGTTCTTATTGACTTACTGCTTACATCATCTTTAGCCATGTTGTAATAAGTATTAAAATAACAAAGATAAGTTTCTTCTCTGCTAACATTAACATTGTATGTTTATTAAAAATCATGTCTAAGTGTTTATTTAAAATAACAATTATTCACTTACATTTATATTATCGCTCAATGTAAACTAAAAATATTTCAAAGGTTTTTTTAAATAATGTCGGGTTTCTTTTATTATTATTATTATTATCTATGTACATTGACCATCCATCCATCACGAGAAACACAACAACCCGCACTTCCTTACCAGATTACGAAAACTGACCTCTCTCTGAAATGTGTTGACAATAAACTACTTTAGGTCTAAATTGCTAGGATAATCCTTTTGTTAACCCGATGGTGCGATTTAAGCCTAATTCCAGGTTCAAAATATATTTCAAGACTGTACCTTTTTCTGTTAAAATGTGGGATGGCAATAAATACGTTTAGGCCTTAAATTGTAGGCCTAAATTTAGGATATAGCTTTTTATAGACGTGCTAATTTAATCCTAATACCAGGTGTCAAAAGGTAATCCCCGTATAGACAAGAATCATTGTTATTTTTATTTTTATTATTATTTCAAACTGAAACATGCTGGGTCGGTAAGATTCTTTAAGCAGGTAAAAAGGATATTTTTTTCCTTACTTGTGATTGGTTGGGTAATCCTGTATCTCTATATGACCGCGGATGGTGATTGGGTCGAGAAGTATCCTTTATCGTCTTTGAAAATTTAACGTTGTTTCGGGGTTAAACTTGTATTTGAGCAGGGTGGTGTGTTTTATTATCTTTTAGACCCAAACTCATTTTAAAATTATAGTCGTTTTCGCTGTTAAGCGGTGCACAAGTTATCTGATTTTTATATTAAAAGTGTTTTATTTTTTACTAAGTGTAGTATCATATTTATAATAAGGATAACTGGTACATGGAGAGAATAAGATGGATTAATTATCAATAAGAATAGGATTAATATTAAATTCAACAATAATGTTACATAAGCTAACCAACCAGGAACAAAAGCACGTCCACATGAGCCCCACCCGCAAAGGCAGCAAACCCCGCACCCGCTGGTGCGTCCCCCGCGAGCGTGCGCCGCAGGCAGCAATATTTCCGCGCGAATGAAATATCGATATATATATATATATTACTATAATATTAAATAATATATAATATATATATATAAATCATATATATATATATATATTATACATACTAGACGTATCTACGCCCACCTTTCGGTCGGGGCGGTGGCGCGTTGCGGGCGCAGCGCGGCGGGAGTCGATGCACCAGCCGGTGCGGTGTTGGCTGCCTTTGCGGGTGGGGCTCATGCTGAGGCCTGGCGGTTAGCTTATGAACTAGTGAATTAATTATTATCTATTCTACGTGAAATTAATTAATTATTCCTCAATTTGTAAGAATCTCGTTGTTGGTGGG
>JABUQX010044418.1:0-10000 GCA_015478945.1 Trachelipus rathkii | reverse complement strand
ATATATATATATAAATATATATATATATTATATATATATTATAATATATATTATTATATAATTAATATAATATAAATATATTAATATATATATATCTACTTATTTAAATTTATATATATATATTATCATACTATATACTATATATTAATATATATACTATATATATAATATATTATATATATATATATAATTATATATACCTATATATATAATATATATATATATATAACTATATATATAATAATATAGTATATATATATATATATATTATATACGTATATATATATATAATATATATAATATATATGATTATATATATATATATATATATATATATATTATAATATATATATATATATGTAATATAATATAGTATAGTATATAATATAATATATATACTATATATATATATATATATATAATATATATATATATATATATGATATTATATAAATATATATAAATATCATTTGAATATAAATCTATATAATATATTATATTATATATATATATATAATATATATATAATATAATATATATTATAATAATAATTATATATATTATATATATAATATATAATATTATTATTATATATATAATAATATTATTATATATTAATATTATATTATTAATATATAACAATATAATATAATATATATATATATATTATATATATATAGTATATAATAATATATATATATATATACTCCTCTCCCCTATATATATATATATAAGTTATATACATTGCTGACGCAGTAATAAGATGGTAAACAAAAAACATTAATGGGAAGATAAGAAAAAGCCTTCTCTTGGATCGAACCACCGCATGTTGCAATGAGAACCTGACTTATACTCGATGATCTACACTGAGCCATCCCGCTAACCCAGAAACCTTTTTGGTCTTAGCGGATGGCTCAGTGGTAGGCATCGAGTATATCGCTTCTCCATCGCAACATGACGGGTGGTTCGATCCCAGTGAGAAGGCAGTTTTCTTTATCTTCCATTTAATGTTTTTTGCTTATACCAGCTTATTAATTGCGGTCATTTGCAATACTCTAATACTTAAAAATTGGGTCAGGTGGAAGGACAGGGTAAAACCTGTGAATGCTCACCTTGACGGGAGCTTCGTTCGCTTAAAAGCTCTTCTTAATCTACTTTTTTGGTCAGAGGATGGCTCAGTGGATAGAGCACGAGTAATATCTGTTCTCAGGCGCACCTGCGGCGTTTCGCACCAGAAAGGCATTTTTCTTTATCTTCTATTTTTCCTTATGCATTATCCCCAGTATATATATATAAGTATATTATATTTATATATATATATATATTTAATAATTCTATAATATAGTATTATATTACCGCTGCGAAAAAATCACATCATAACGGTTTTCTTAACCTTCGTCAATAAACAGTGAGAAATGTAAAATTTTCGCGTCGAAACACATTTTTCATACATTTTTCAGAAACAACCGAGCTTAAATAGACCTATTTATATATTATAATATATGATATATATATAATCAATATATATATATATAATTATTATATATATATATATATATATATATTATATAATTATATATATATATATTGTGTGTGTTACAATACTATGCATACTTAATCGCAATTTCAAAGGGATAGGGGGGGATAAAGCCCAGGGCCTGGACACCTATGTTGTGTGATGTCACTTTGAAGGGAGCTCGGTTGCTTTATACGCTGTTCTTGAATCCCCAACTTTTTTGAGTGAGGAATAGCCTCAGATCGTAAAAGCACGGGTATATTGTCCTTACTCGCAACATGCGGTGGTTCATTCCCGGAGAAGGCAGTAAAATTCTTTACCTTCCCATCTAAATGTTCCTTTATATATATATATTATTATATAGTATATATATATAGTATATTATAGATAATATATATATATTATAGAGTATATATATACTATATAATAGTATATACTATACTATAATATTATATATATATATATAATATATATATTATTTATACTATGATATAATATATATAATATCACTATATATACTTGGCATGTTGATACCGCATTCTCATTCGTATATGTGGAATACTGGAAATTTTTTTTTTAAATATCAGCATCTATAAATCCTGATGTTTGAATGAAAAATCCTCATCAGCATCTGCACGGATGTATATAAATAAAATAAATGTAAAATAATTCCGCGGAATCACTGCTTTGTAGAGCTAATTTTTTATAAGGAACATGTCTTTTCGTAGCTGAAAATTTTGCTGTGATATTTATGTCATTTGTCCCATCGGTTCGTTGGAACAATTTCTTTTTGCCTTGTAGACTACCCCATTATTTTACTCTTCTTAGTTCAATTCAAAATGCTATATTCAAAAAATAAACAATTTAAGTTATTAAGTTTTAACATACAGGTTTAATATTTAATGTAGTATATATAATGCAATACTTAATGATATACAATTTCTGAAAGGGGGCTACAAATTGCAGCACAATGTTGTGTCCTTGAGCCCCAAAATAATACAAGTATAATTAAATTTAAGTAACTGGGTTTAAAGATTGAAGAATGTAATCACAAAACCAATTTTAATATTATTAAAATACATAATGCTAGCAAAATAATAACAATCAACATAATAATTAATAATCAATAATAATAAAATAATTAATAATTAATATATAATAATATAATAATAATAATAATTAATAATAATAATAATATATACATACTATAAACAATTCTTTACAGTATTAATAGGACATGCTTCTTGACAATGATAAAATAATAAAACATAATAATAGTATATAATTTTAATAATAATAATGATATAATAAATAATAATATAATAGAATTAATAATAATAATATAATAATAATAATAATAAATATTAATATAATAATAAAATTAATAATAAAATAATAATAATCAATAATAATGAATAATAATAAATAACAAATAATAATAAATAATAATTATACATAATAATATATAATAATGATAATAATAATAATTAATAATAATAATATATAATATTAAAATTAATAATAATAATACTAACATTAATAATGATTACTATACTACTCCACAGCTTAGCTACTCTAACTACTATACACTCAATTAATAATAATTAATATAATAATAAATAATAATAATAATAAATATTAATAATGAATAATAATAAAATTAATAATAATAATAATGATAATATCTTCTTATATAATTAAATAATATAAATAATAATAGATATAAAGTGAATAATAAGAATATAATATAATAATAATAATAATTAATAATAATAATTAATATAATAATGAATAATATATAATAATAAAAATAATAATAATTATAATAATAATATAATAATAATAATAATAATAATATATTAAGAATAATAAAATAATAATAATATTAATAATAATAATAATAATAACTATAAATTGTAGTAAGTTAATATTTAATAATAATTCTATTACAATTATATTTTTATTAAAGTAGTTATACTAAGGTAACAGCAACCAAGGTAATAGTGGTTATTATACTGATAGTGAAGAACAATTGCTCTTAATATAAAATGATAATAAAAAAATAATAATAATACATCAATAAGTAATAATATAATAACAATAATAATAATCAATAATAGAATAATGAATAATAATAATAAGAATAATAATAATTAATATAATATAATAATAAGAATAAAATATATAATAATAATAATAATAATATAATATAATTAATAATGATTAATAATAATTAATAATAATAATAATAGATAATAATAATAATAATAATAATAATATAATAATAATAAATAATCAATAATAACTACATTAGTAATTGTAGATAAGTAATAAATAATAACTAAAGAAAATCAAAAAGTTCCAATAGTGTCAATATAATAAATCATTAATAATAATAATAATTAAATAATCATAATTAATAATTAAATAAATAATAATTAATAATAATAATATAATAATAATCATAATTAATAATAATAATAAAGTTAATAATAATAATAGTAAATAATAATAATAAGTAATAATATAATAATTAATAATAATCAAATTAATAATAATAATATAATTAATATAATAATAATAATGAATAATAATATTAATCTAATAATAATAGTAACTATAATAATAGAATAGGATAAAATTGATAAATAAAATAATAATAATAATGAATAATAATTAATCATAATAATAAAATAAATAATAATAATTAATAATAATTAATATTAATAATAATAATAATAATAAATAATAAGAAATAATAATAATAATATAATTTAATAATAATAATAATGATAATAACTGTAATAATAAATAATTATTATAATATTCAATAATATAATTAATATAATAATATGAATAATAATAATCAATAATAATAATTAATTAATATAAATAGCGATAAATGATAAAAATGAATAATATTAATAATAATAATAATAAAATATATAATTTAGATGATAATGATAATAATAAATAATAATAATAATAATAATATATAATATAATAATAATAAAATAATATAATAATTAATAATAAATTAATAAGTAATAATAATTAATAGATTGAAATAATAATAATAATAAATTAAATAGCGTAGGTATTTTACAAAGTTAAATCGCGTGCAGTTTGTGTAGTTATTGATATTTATTTTAGATAATAAGTTTGTCATTTTTTTAGAGAAAGGACAAGTAGAGTTTTCATCTTTAATTCGTGAGGCGTTAGAGTAGCTAAGTTTAGCTGCTTTGTTAGCTGAGCAGGAGTTGAGTGTAGCTGTATTCTGTTAGTTTACAGAAAGCGAGCGTTTATGTAAGAGTTTAGGTATTTTCGTAAATTAATATCGGAGTTTGCTCGCGGCCTTGCTTTGGTTGTGTTTTAGTAAAAATTGCTAGTAAGAAATTGCTGGCATTGTTTGTTAATTTTATGTATTTATTTTAGTAGTGATATAGTGAGTAAGTCTTAAGCTGCAATATCTTTGTTTAGTTTTTTGGTACGAAGGCTGTTGTGTTATTGCTGTTAAAGTCTCTTTTATTGTATAATGAGGCCGACTTTAAGCCCTTTTGCGAATGACAGTTGCAGGTATTGTTGGATTTATCTGATGTTACTTGTGGTTGCGTTGAGTAGGGAGACAATATTATAGTAAATGGGGAGATGTAGTCAATGCATAGTTTATATTTTTTAAAGAAAGAAGGAGGGGGATACAATATATAATTTATTGTAGCACTTCATGATCTAGCCAGTCAGCTAACAATGTCTACTGTTCTGAAATGTCAGTTTTTCAATCGTTATTATTAATTTGGGCAGTATATTTAGGCATTTCCACTTCGTTTATTTTGATTGAAATTGTCAATTGATTTGTTGCTAAAATGGGTAATATAAGATATCTTTATTAAATTAGAAGACAGCTTTTGAAAGAACTCAAAGTATATTTTTAGTATTGAAGATACGAGAAGAGAGAGAGAGAGTGGAGACAGAGCAGAGACGAGATGAGAGAGAAGGAGAGAGAGAGAGGAGAGCAGAAGAGAGAGAGGAGAGTCAGCAGTTTGTCATTTATTAAGATTAGAGGTATCATCAAGTAAAAGAGACTTAAAAAGCGTCATGTGAGTTGAACAGATCATTGGTATATTATATAGAGGCGTAAATAGAACGTCAGGCCCTCTCTCTCGTAGTGCAGTGTAGTGTTTGAAGTTGCTGATCTGAGATGGTTGTTTCCGCTTATGATTTTACGGTATTGAGATCTCTCCTTTAGTAACTACTTTTTAAAACCATATGTAAAGCTTTGTCCCCCTCATTATGTCCCATTTTAGTTCATTTTACCTTCAATAGATGTCATAATTCTAATCATGTCTAAAGCTTTTGTGAAATCTAATAACAATAGCAGGAAGGGTGTCTTTTATTTTCATTATAATTTCTGTAAAGTTTTTGGCGGTGGGGGGGTAAAGCAGAATGAGGTGCAGGTTCAAAGTTGAGCTTGCGGCTTTTCTAAATCCAAATTTGGGTCGGAGAGAAAACTGTTTGATCTAAAATTATTCTGTAACATTGTGAAATAGATTACTTTTTTAAGAATTAGAATTTTACGTAAATGCGTGATTGTCGAGAGCTAGGTTGTTCTATCAATTTTTTTGCAGGTATGGTGTACTCTTCGTTTTTAGGGTATTATGGAAGTCCACTTTTGTCCTGAAACATAGTTTTGGATAAGTAATTTGGGGCCTGTGGCAGGAAGAATCGTGTGTGTATAAAGGGGCGTGGTGGAGGTAGATATCTATTCGAGCCAGTGTGTGAGTATTGTGGTTGGGATTAGATATGAACATCGCATTTTTTGTTTTTTAATCCGACGATTATCCGAGTCTGTGATATTAACAAAGGAAAAATGAGTTTCGTATGACTGAAGAACAGTTTTCAAATATTCTATAAGGCTTTGATTGCCCAAGATTTGCCTACCGACTTTACGATAAGTACTCGCTTTAGTCGTCAGCGTCTTCTCTGTCTTTTGATTAATTGACTATTTATATTCAGTTCGTTTATAGATTGGTGTTTATTTATTTATTTTTGTGATTAATTATTGAATTCGACTTCAAGTCACCTTCGAGTCTTTTGTTGCCAATCCTGAAAATTCATATGAGCAGTGTTTCCTTTCTGCTTCTTCACAAGAACTGCCATTATTAATTGTTTATCTTTGTGTTATACCTTGAATGTTATAATTTTTCGTTTATAGTTTTGGAAAGTTTTGTAGGTTTGGATGATAGGTTTAGGTAGAGTTGGTCTGTTGACCATGTGTCTTCGGAATTCTTTAACGCCAAGTTCTTTTCGTTTTCATGTGGGAATGATTATCATAGCATCTTTTTTCATCATGCTTTACGAGTAGACTTGAATTTTAGGTCAAGTGCCAATGTTCTCGCTGTCAATGTTACAAGTGAAAAGATCAACTTTCATTCATTTGTTAAGTATTTTCAGTCTTCTGATTTTCAACATCTAGTCTGTAAATTATATTGGCTGCTGAAAATTTGCAGTTTTGTTTATGGCAAATTTTGCAAGACATGGAAAAATATCGGACAAATATCATCTTATTAATGAAGAGTTTTAACATCCCAATTTAGTTTCCACCAGATATAATTCAGTTAAGACGGCTTCTGATTATGATTTTCGAACGTTGTTTAGAAGTGTTCGTAGCGTTAAATAATGACGAAATCCATTAATATCATTAAATTAATTTGCAGGTTAATAATAATAATAATAATAATAGATAAAATAATGAATAATATTTAATAATAATAATAATAATAATAAATAATAATAGATAATAATATTAATAATAATAATAATAATAATAATAATCAATAATGAAATATAATATGAATTCGATAGATGATGATTGATGATATGATGATGATAATAAATAATAATAATAATAAAATATATAAATTAATAATTAATAATAAAATAATAATAATAATAATAAAATGTAATAATAATAATAATACATAATATAATAATTAATAATCAATAATATAATAATATAATAATAATAAATAATATTAATATTTTTTGCAATTCTTTTATTCACTTCTAAATAATGTCTTTTTTTCAGAAGAAAATTATTAAGGACTATTCTAGAAAAAAGAAAAGTTAAAGCCTTTTTTAATATTGTTACCAATTGTTTCGCTATGTATACTTCAGGCATGATCACTGGTAACTAACTATTATATATATGCAGTTACACATAATGTCAAATAATTTATACATTTCTTTTATATTTTGATGAATTTATTATTTGCTAATGCATTATATAGTTTAGTTAACGCGTGATCATGCCTGAGCTATGAGGCGGAAATATCTGGTACAATATTAAAAACTTTAACTTCTTTTAATTCTAGAATAGTCCTTAATAAATTTTCTTCTGAAAATAAAGAATTATTTAGAATAATAGAAAGAACTTGCAATAAGTATGTTAAAATTAACGCTGATTTAAATTTTCTTGAAATAATAATAATAATAATAATAATAATAATGGAAGTAATAAATAATAATAATAATAATAATAATAATAAATAATAATAATAATAATAATAATAAATGAATAATAATAATAATAATAATAATAATAATAATAATAATAATAAAGTAACTCATTTTAGAGCAAAATGATATGTTAGGTTGTGAAAGTTTGAAATGGGAGGTTAGTTCTATGATGTTCAAATTCAAAATAAGCTCAAACTCTAAGTTCTGCAATTATTTAATTTGTGTTCATGAACATTAGTAACATAACATTTCATGTTGAGATAAATTTCTTTAAAATTTGTGTTGCCTTCGTTATCGCTTAACGTAACTTCATATCAAACGAATCTGAATCCACAGAAAACTGACTCACGAAGATTGGGGGAAGTTTTGCCGCTATTCATACCAGCAGAATCATAATAAATTCAGTTCAGTCCAGACATAGTATAGAAAATGAGCATATTATGTTCAGATTTTTGTCGGATTAATTCACTCTAAACGTTAATTTGTCGAATGGAACTAAAGATTTGTCCAATTTTACATTTTTAAGACTTTAGGGAATAATCTTGGGGCGTCTTTTGCCGTCTGGGACAAATCTTTACAACAAACGTTCGTCCCAAGAGTTGGACCAGACAAAATTTATTCATTATTTTCTTGACAAAGCAGAATATTTCAAATGACAGACAGAACGTGTCAAAATGACAAACTAAGTTGAGTATACTAGTTCCAGAAGGTTGTCCAAAAGAAGCACCGAATAAACATGTTTTTGAAGAATAACTTGTCCAAAAAAACAAATACAAAAGTCAATACTTCACCATATAAGAAAGACGTTATCCTACTGGAAACAGAATAAGCGACTGAGCCATATCACAAGCAACATTCATGATGAAACACGCCCTTTTTTTCTTATTATATATAATATATTATGTATTTTATATATATAAATGTAATATTATACTTTCTATATATATATATATTATATATATTTATATATTAAATGTATATATTAAACCTTAATGGTGTGGTGTGTGTTTAATAATATTTAAGGGTGGTTGTGAGAATTTTCTCTTGAAATACGACTTTAACCCAAGAGATAAGAATTTTAAATGAACTTTTAAAATTTATAAATTTAATATGGTAGTTATATACTGATATACACATTTAATATCATTTATAGCACACACTTTTTTTAATACTTATATACTATATATAATATATAATATATATATATATATTAAGTATATTATATGATATTTATATATTTATAATATTATAAATATATTATCTGTATTTTTATTATTAATTTTTTATTATCATTTTTATTATTATTGATATTGTATATGTAGTAATAGTGGTTATTTCCACAGGTTCCTGTATTACTTCCCATATTAGATCCTAAGAATAAATGGCGGTGTAATTCTCCTTACTGTTGTGAACCAAAGAAGAAACAGAAAATCACAACTATTTTGAAAGTTATGAACCTTATTATTAATATATATAAATAAATAACTTAAGTATAATATGTATTGAATACATTATTGTTAGAAGCGACAAATAGAGTCGCTTTAACTATATAACCTTATTAACTATATAATATAACTAACTATATAACTTAAGTAATAATATATAAACTGTATATGGAATTGAAATAACTGAAAAGTTTAATTTTGAACATTATGTCAGTGTATTGTGAATATATATGTAATGTGGGCCTATGTATATATATATATATATATATATATATATATATATTATATTATAGTATATATATATGTTATATATGCAGCATATATATATATATATATATATGTTATATATATATATATATATATATACTTATAAACAAATATATATCAAGATTTTAATTTTTCTTTGTTAAATATATATATATATATATATATATAACATATTATATTATTGGTGGCATATATATATATATATATATATATACATATCGCTTTAATTTTAAATATATATATATATATATATATA
>JABUQX010044417.1:27500-29164 GCA_015478945.1 Trachelipus rathkii | reverse complement strand
GATAAGGTGGAGCTTGTTAATCGTTGATGGCTGAGCAGGGTTTCATTCCTTCTTCGACTAAATCTTCTCTCCTCATAACCATGGTTCGTTCGTGCTGTCTCGCGCCATTTCAGGCTATACTTGTTCTTGTGCCATCTGGAGTGGAAAAGTTCTTCTTCTATCGCTAATTTTCATTCAGCTCAGAATCGTTGCAGGGATACTATTCAACAAGCAAAGTGGCCTTTCATAAAGCGAAAAAGTGCTGCTGGCCCTTTGGTTCTCCCACTGACAAATCTTTCTGGCCTCTTGCCAAAAACATCTCTAAAACTTCGTAAATCTGTCTTTCCCCTCTTATCGATCTGATGGTACTTGTTCGCTAATTTTCCCACTGAAAAAGCCAAGCTCTTCGGCCTCCTATTTTCTCTACTCAACCATGACGATTCTGGCATTCCTCATCCTCCTATTTCTCCTCAGGTGTCCCATGTCTCTACTTGTGATTATATTTGATCCGTCGCATAGAGTCCTGAAAATTATGAATGTTAAGAAAGCGAGCGGCCCGGATGACATTCCTCCCAAGTTTTGAAGGGAGTGTTCTTCCGTGCTATCCCGCCATCGTTCAACTATAGTCTTATTGTCTCAATACTACACCTTTCCCTCAGTGTTGGAAGCAGCGCCCAAGTCAATGTCAAACCTTTATCGAAGAAATGTAGCCTCTCTGATCCATCTGATTCTATCGCTCCATATCTCTCTTGTATCCTACCTAAGATCTTCAAAACCCTTCTCAACTCTCATTTGTTAGATCATCTGAATCTCATTCACTTCTGCGATCGCCAGTGTTACCGACTTTCCGGGCGCTCGAGGTTCTACTGGCGATGATTACTTTCCCCATCTTACTGCATTATGTTTTTCCGCCCTTAGAAACTACGGGGAGACTTGCTTGGTGCGCTTGACATATCAAAGCTTTGACCGGTATTGGCACGCCGTCACTGCGCTCCCCAAGCTCCCTATTTTTTTGCTGGTTCCCTCCTTCTCTTTGCTTACTTAGGTCTAGTTTTCTTTCGAATCGCTCAATATCGTCTGTTGTTGATCTGGCGACTTCCTCTTCTTTCCATGTTAATAGTAGCTGTCCTCATGCTTCTGTCTTATCTCCTACTCTATTCCACTTTTGATTAATGATTCTTCTACCTGCACATCTAACTCTATTCACTCATATGCCAATGACTCGACCCTTCATTCTTTCAACTCATTTCAATGCTGCTCCTTCTTTTACTTCTAGAATTCCCTCTGTACTAATCTTTCCGATTCTATTCTCCCTGATCTGAATAGATTTCCTGTGGGGTATTATTAACCTTGTGAAATTCTCTTCTTTAAAAAACTCAACATCTACAAATTCTCCCTCTCTAAGGAACACCTGTGCTAACTTTGCCGCTATCTCTTTCGATGGTTTCCTCCTTCTTCCTGTTGACGAATATAAACATCCTTGGCCTTACATAAACAAAAAAATGTCTTGGAAACCTCACATCCACAATGATTTCTAGGAGGCCACAAAAGAAGCGGAAGTTCTGTTTAGACTTGCGAGACTTTTTTTCCTCTTTGCAGTTACTCCAACTATACAAGGTTTTCATCCGCCCTTGTATGGAGTACTGCTCTCATATCTGGGGGGGCTCTGGTTTCACCCGGCTTTT
>JABUQX010044417.1:17500-20000 GCA_015478945.1 Trachelipus rathkii | reverse complement strand
AAAATGTTATTATATTATTCTTTTTATGAAATAATGTGTGTTTTGTTAGAACATAACTTTTTTTTATAATAATAATTGATAAATTTCTTTATTTTGTTAGCACCTCTTATCCTTTTGCGCCTTTAATAGTTGCCCGCCTAAACTGTTCTAAGCGCGCTTTCACTAAAAGAAAGTGCGACAACCTACTTGGCTCTCCTACTGATAAAAATTTCTGGCCTCTTGCCAAAAACATCTCTAATAACTTTTGTAAATCTGCCTTTCCTCCACTTATTCGCTCTGACTGTTCTGTAGCTATCTCTCCTACTGAAAAGGCTAATCTCTTCGGCCTCCTTTTTTCATCTAATTCTACCCTGAACGATTCCGGCATCCCTCCTCCTGCTTCTTCTCCTCTCATGTTTTCTATGCCTGTTCCCGTGATTACGCATGATCGGTTGCATGGGATTCTGAGATCTATGAGTGTCAGGAAGGCTAGTGGCCCGGATGGCATTCCTCCCCGTGTTTTGAGGGAGTGTACTTCCGAGCTGGCCCTTGTCCTCGTTCAACTCTACTCTCTATGCCTTAATACTAGTACATTTCTTCAGTGCTGGAAGCGCGCATATGTCCAACCAATCCCGAAAAAGGCAGCCGCACTGATCCTTCTAATAATCGCTCCATAGCTCTCACTTGTATTCTATCGAAGATCTTTGAAACTCTTCTAACTCTCATTTCCTGGATCACAGAGTCTCATTCCTTCTTTCAGATCATCAGTATGGCTTTTCGACGCTCAAGTCAACTGGTGACATACTATTCTATTTTACTGATTTATGGTCTTCTGCCCTTGGAGACTATGGGGATGTCTTGGGTGGTGGCACTCGATATATCAAAGGCTTTTGATCGAGTATGCATGCGTCGCTACTCTCTAAGCTCCCTTCCTTTGCGGTTTCCTCCTTCTCTTGCTTACTTATGTCTAGTTTTTCTCTGGTCGCTCCCTATCAGCACTCGTTGATGGAGCGACTTCTTCTCCTTTCCTGTTAATTGTGGTGTTCCTCAAAGTTTCTGTTTATTCTCCAACTTTATTCTTAACTTTCATCAACGATCTCCTCAGCTGTACTTCTAACTCTGTTTCAAATTTATGTCGATGATCCACTTTCCTCTCTTCTACTCATTTTAAATATTCACACATTTATGTATCTAGTGTGGCTACTCACATACCTTTCTGATTCTATTCTTGCGGATCTGGATGGGATTATTCCGTGGGCCACACAACCTTGTGAAATTCAATCTTTAAAAACTCAACTACTTACATCTCCCTCTCAAAAACACTTCCTAACTTTCTATTTTTCGACGGTTCTAACGTCCCACCTGTTGACAATTAAACATTTCTTTCGTCTGAACATAAAACAAAAAAGTATCTTGAAACCTCATGAAACAAAGGTTGCCAATTCGGACTTCAAGTGTCAGAAATTCTGTTCAGGCTGCGAAAATTTTCTCCTTCTCGCAGTTACTTCAGTTATATAAGATCGTATTCGCCCTTTCTTGGAGTACGCGTCGCACATCTGGGGGGAGGGTCCGGATTCCACTCAACTATTTCTTGAAAGTTGAGTCAAACTAAAAGTCTAATTAACTGTCCCCTACTTTCTAACTCTCTGGACTCTATCTCTGAGACGTGACGTTTGCGCACTATCTCTTTTCTATAGATACAACGGTAGGATGCTCAGAGGAGTTGGCCTCTCGCATTCCACCTCCATTGCGTCGCCTTCGCAATACAAGTGGTGCCATGCTCTCGCGATGAATTTTGTGTTGAGCATTGAAAATCCCAGGACTTCGTTCATTGTGGTGGCCTCCTCTTTCCAGGCCACTTCTGTTCTGTGGAAGCTCCTTGTCACTTCTGTTTTTCCTACTGTATTTAATCTTCCTCTCTTTAAAACCCACGTCTGCGCACACCTGAGAGATTTGCGTTAGGCTTGGCTTGGGTGGGCTTTCCTGGTATTTTATTCCTGCCGCCCTCCTTGAAAAGGCCCAGCCCGTGAGTGTGGTAATCTGTAAAATATATATATTTCTAGTATATATATTATATATATATTATATAAATTATATATATATAATATATATATATTATACTATATTATATATAATATATATATATATATAGTATATATATAATATATATATATTTTATCTTATGCATTGTCAAAAAATTTAAGTTTTGTAAAACATGTTTGAATTAGCCGTGTACGAAAAAAAATCCCATCAAGAGGAATAAAATTTACAGCACCAGGTGCAAGTCACAGGGCAAGATTTGGATATTGAAGAGCATACTGTTTAAAAAAAAATCAATCAACCAAAAACTGAGTTTTTATTACCTACAATAAAGAGATAAGTTTTAAAAAGGGTTAACACTTATGTTGATGGTTAAGTAGCCCATCTTAGGTGAAAGAAGCTAGAACCTGTTCTTGTTAGGTTCTGCAAGGCAAATCTGAGTTATTACGTGGAACACGAAATGAATTACAAATAGTGAAGG
>JABUQX010044417.1:2500-12500 GCA_015478945.1 Trachelipus rathkii | reverse complement strand
ATTAACAAAGTCCCACACTTAACAATAGTAAAGCATAACTAACATAGCAGACAAAAAACGTACCCTATTCACACTTTTTTTCAAGCATACTTCTAACATAACAATGTTAATTTTTAGATTAACATGAGTAATATTTAACAAAAATTATTCATTACCTTACCTAAGCATCATTCTAACCAAGCGAGATATATGCTAACGTAAACAAAGTTTTCACATTAATAAAGCTTACTAGCATCATCTGAACTATGAAAATAATGAACAACGACAAACCTGACACAACTTAAACATGAATAAACTGTTACGTATTAACAAAGTTCCAACTTAACAGACCAGTAAAGTAACTAACATAGCATGCAAAGACGTAACCTATCACACCTTTGTTCGAGCATATCTCTAACATAACAATGTTAAATTATATTAACATGGTAATATTTAACAAAATTTATCACAACAATGGTTAATTATCATACTGATCAACGAATATAATCTAACGTAACAAAGTTTCCACATCAATAAAGCTAACATATCATAACATGAACTAAGAAAATAATGTACAGCGACAAACCTAACACAACTTACACACGGATAAACTGTTAACATTAACAAAGTTCCACACTTAACACCTGTAAAGTAACTAACATTGGCATACAAAACGTAACCTATTCATACTTTTTCAAGCATATCTCTAACAAATTAACGTTAAGTCTTACATTGACACAGTAACATTAGCAAAATGGATCAAACCTTGTCGGATATCGTTACAGACCGAACGAAATATGCTAACGTAACAAAGTTTTTTACATTATTCATAGTAACATTTAAAAAAATTTATCATAACATTACCTAAATATCATAATCCCCAACAAAAAATTGCAAACATAACAAAGTTTTATCCAAACATAACATAAAAATAACAAGTTTTATTCCAAACATAACATAAAAATAAGTTCTTTGAAAAAATATCATAGTTAAAAGTAATAGTTACCGAATTTAAAGCAGAAATCAGTAAATCAGTAAATCAAACCACCCGTACCCTCCCCGACCCTTCCCTACCCACCCGTCCATGACCTTTTGATCTAATTGATCTAATGATTCAAGTCCACATTTGGCGAGAATCATTTCGGCTAAACATAACATAAAAACAAATTTCTTTATATATACTAACCATCGAATATATGCTACGTAACAAAGTTTTCACATTAATAAAATTAACATACCATTACCAGAACTAAAAGAATATTATTAACAATTGAAAAAACCAACACACCTTACGCATGGAATAAACTACTAACATTAACAAAGTTCCATACTTTAGCAACAGTAAAATACCTTGCACAGCGTAACAAAACGTAACCATATTCAGACGTTTTCAACATATCTCTTACATATTCAATGTGAAATTACATTAACACTATTGATTTACGTCGCATTTCGGAGTATCATTTCGGATAAACATAGCACAAAAATGAGTTCATATATTACTAACCATCGAATATATGCTAACATAACAATGTTTCACATTAATAAGCTAACATAGCATCCATATGAACTCATAAAATACATGAATCATAACATACCCAACAAACCTTACGTATGAATAAACTACAACATTAACAAAGTTCCATACTTAGCAACAGTTAAAATAACCTAGCACACGTACAAAACAGTAAACCTATTCAGACTTTTTACAACCATTTCTCTAACATATCAATTTAATGTACATTAACACTATTGATTTAGTTCGCATTTCGAGTTATCCATTTCGATTAAACATAGCAAAAATTAGATTACTTTATATACTTAACAACAATATATGCTAACATAACAATGTTTTCAAATTAATAAAGCTAACATAGCATCACCTAAACTAAGAAAAATAATGTACAACGACAAAACCTAACACAACTTACGCAACGAATAAACTGTTAAATTAACAAAGTTCCACACCTCCCCCTAACACCAGTAAAAGTAACTTACATTGCATACAAAACATAACCATTTCATACTTTTCCACAGCATATCTCTAAACATATTAAGTTAATTTACTAGTTAACACAGTAATATTAACAAATATTTATCAAACCTTGTCTAATTAATCATACAGACCAACGAATAACTTTAAACATAACAAAGTTTTATCCAACATAACATAAAAATAAAGTTCCTTTGAATAAAATATCATATAAATTGTAATAGTTTACTAATGGTTAAAGCAGTAAACAGTTTAAAATCAGTAAATCAAACCATCAACCACTCCCCACCCCTCCCTCCATGACCTTTTGTCTATTGATCTATTTATTCATGTCACATTTCGAGTATCATCGGATAAACATAACAAAAAATAAGGCTGTATATAACGTAACCAATCGAAATATATGCAACGCGTAACAACGTTTTACATTAATAAAGCTTACACTTAACATAACCTGAACTAAGAATATAAATGTACAACGACAAACCCAACACACCATACGTATGAATAAACTACTAACATTAACAAACTTCCGCACTTTAACAACAGTAAAGTACCTAACACTTCGTACAAAACGTAAACCTATTCACACTTTTCAAGCATATCTCGCAACATTTCAATGTGAATTGTAACATTATATATCGTGAATATTTAAAAAAAAAATTTAAAGGCAAACCCTGTCATAATCATCAAAAACTGACAACGAATAAATGCTAACAGCGTTACAAATTTTTACATCAACTTCGTACAATATTTAACAAAAATTCATCATAACCGTCTAAATATCATAAACCCCAACGAATAATTGCAAACATAACAAAGTTTTAACCAAACATAACATAAAAATAACAAAAATTTTATCCTGACATAACATAAAAATAAGTTCTTTGAATAAAATATCACAGTAAAGCGTAATAGTTTACTGATTTTAAAGCAGTAAATCAATAAATCAGTAAATCAAACCACCCAGCTACAGTCACCTACCCACCCACCCACCCACAATCTACTCCAAACTATTGCTGTTCAATCTAATTTTTACGAGTATCATTTTTGGATAACATAACGATAAAACTAACTTCTTATATTACTGACCTACGAATATATGCTTTACCAAAAAGTTTTAGCACCAATAAAGCTAACATATCTAACCTGAACTAGAATATAATGTACAAAATGCAAACCTAACATTACTCGCGTATGAAATAATCAGCCAACATCCTTAAAATTCCCCACTTATCAAAGGTAAAGTAGCTAACAGGTCATACAATACTCGATATGTTCCCACTTTTCCCGCATATCATCAACAGGTAAGGTCGTATTATCTAACAAATTCCTTAACAAAGTGACCAATCTATCAAAGATACCAGCATCTTGAACTATGAAATGACACTGTCTTCATCAAAGTGTCACTCGTTTCGAGTATAACATCATTTGAACTATGAATAAACGTAGACATTAGCAAAATTCTCGGGCAAACCTAACATTACTCAACAAAAACTTAACATAGGCTCACGTTTCTAACACATCATCGTCAGTTAACACAGTAATATCTTACAAAACTAATCATTTCTCTAACAAATCAGTGTTAATATCACACTGTCATAGTAATATTTAACATAACATACCTAACTTACGAATAAACTGTTTTCATTAACCAAGAGTATCTAAAGCAACACCGCACCTCCCGAGAGGAAACCCAATGGGATGCGCCCCTTGAAAGGGTGTGAATTCTGAGAGGGGGGATCACCCCGAAGGTGTGTAAGCGGGTTTTGGGCCTCAGCCCGAAGGGCTGAGGCCTTACCCCTCCTTCGGAGGGGTAATGCCCGCTCTCGGGAGGTGCTGAGTTGCTTTAGATCCTCTTGGTTAATGAAAACTGTTTATTCGTAATTTAGGTATGTGATGTTAAATATTACTATGACAGTGTGAGAATTAACACTGATTTGTTAGAGAAATGATGTTTTGTAAGATATTACTGTTAGCTTTAACTGACGATGAAGTGTTAGAAACGTGAGTCTATGTTAAGTTTTTGGGCTCAGCCGAGTGGCCTGAGGACTTACCAATGCCCGCTACACCCCTTCGGGGTGATCCCCTCTCTCAGAATTCACACCCTTTCAAGGGGCGCATCCGCATTGGGTTTTCGGGAGGTGACGTGTTGCTTTAGATACTCTGAGTTAATGAAAACTGTTATTCCGTAAGTTAGGTAATGTATGTTAAATACTTACTATGACAGTGTGAAATTAACACTGATTTGTTAGAGAAATGATGAGTTTTGTAAGATATTACTGTGTTAACTGACGATGATGTGTTAGAAACTTGAGTCTATGTTAAGTTTTGGGCCTCAGCCCGATGGGCTGAGGCCTTACCCAATGCCCGCTTACACCCTTCGGGGTGATCCCCCCTCTCAGAATTCACACCCTTTCAAGGGGCGCATCCCATTGGGTTTTCTCTCGGGAGGTACTGTGTTGCTTTAGATACTCTTGGTTAATGAAAACTGTTTATTGGTAGTAGTATGTTATGGTTAAATATTACGTATGACAGTGTGAAATTAACACTAGATTTGTTAGAGAAATGATAGTTTTGTAAGATATTACTGTGGTTAACTGACGATGATGTGTTAAAACGGAGCCTATGTAGTTTTTGTGATTAAATTATTGTTTGCCCGAAGAATTTTGCTAAGTTACGTATTCATAGTTCAATGATGTTATACTCGAAACGAGTGACAATTTGATGAAGATAGTGTCAATTCATAGTTCAAGATGCTGGTATCTTTGATAGATTGGTCACTTTGTTAAGGAATTTTGTTAGATAATACCTTTACCTGTTGCTGATTTGCGGGAAAAGTGGGAACATATCGAGTATTGTATGACCTCGTTAAGCTACTTTACCTTGAAAATGGGGAATTTTAACAGGATGTGAGCATGATTATTCATACCGCGAGGTATGTTAGGTTTGAATGTACATATATTCTTAGTTCAGGTTATGATATGTTAGCTTTATTTGTTGTTAAAACTTGTGCTGTAAGCATAATAGTCGTTAGGTCAGTATATAAAGAAGCTTAGTTTATGAATGTTTATCAAAATGATACTCGAAATATGCTTGAAACAATAGTTAAATAGATTTCAAGTGGTTGGGTGGGTAGGGTGACTGTAGGATGGGTGGTTGATTTACTATTATGATTTACTGCCTAAAATCAGTTAAACTTAATTACGCTTTACTGTGATATTTATTCAAAGAACTTATTTTTTATTTATGTCAGGATAAAAATTTTGTTATTTTTATGGTATGTTTGGTTAAAACTTTGTTATGTTTGCAATTATTTCTTGGGGATTATGATATTTAGACGAGTTATGATGAAATTTTGAAATATTACGAAGTTGATGCTAAAAATTTTGTTACGGTAGCATTATATTCGTTGTCAGTTTGATGATTAGACAGGGTTATGCTACACTTTTTGTTAAATATTACAGGTTAATGTAAAATTAACATGATATGTTAGAGATTGCTTGAAAAAGTGTGAATAGGTTACGTTTTGTACGAGGTGTTAGGTAACTTTACTGGTGTTAAGTGCGGAAGTTTGTTAAGGTTAGAAGTATTCATACGTTTATGGTTATTGCTGTTAGGTTGTACGTTGTAACAATTATATTCTTAGTTCAGTTTTATTTTTATGTTAGCTTTATTAATGTAAAAACTTGTTACGTTAGCATATATTCGATGGTTAGTATATAAAGCACTTATTTTTATGTTATATCCGAAATGATACTCGGAATGTGACATGAATCAATAGGTCAATAGATCAAAGGTCATGGAGGGAGGGGTGGGGAGGGGTAGATGGTTTGATTTACTGATTCTTACTGAATTTACTGCCTTTAAAATTAGTAAACTATTAACAATTTACTATGATATTTTATTCAAAAGAACTTATTTATAGTTGTTATGTTTGGATAAAAACTTTGTTAATGTTTACGTTATTCGTTGTCTGTATGATATTAGACAAGTTATAAAAATTTCTTGTTAAATATTACTGTTAATGTAAAAATTAACGTTAATATGTTAGAGATTATGCTTGGGAAAATATGAATAAGCTACGTTTTGAATTCTAATGTTAGTACTTTACTCGATGTTAAGTGTTGGAACTTTGTTAATGTTAACAGGTTTATTCGTAACGCGTAAGTTGTGTAGGTTTGACCGTTATGTACATATTTCTTAGTTTATATTGATCTATGTTAGTTTATTAATGTGAAAACATTGTTATGTTAGCATATATTCGATGGTTATTATATAAAGAACTCATTTTTTATGTTATGTTTATCCGAATGATACTCGAAATGTGACGTAAATCAAAAGTGTTAATGTAAAATTAACCATTGATATGTTAGAAATATGCTTGAAAAAGTAGTGAATAGGATTACGTTTTTGTTACAGCTGTGCTAGGTTTATTTTACTGTCTGCTAAGTATGGAACTTTGTTAAGTTAGAGTTTAAACATTCGTAAGTGTGTTAGGTTTGTCACGTTGTACATTATTTTTCTTAGTTCATATGATGCATATGTTTAGCTTTATTAATGTGAAAACATTGTTCTGTTAGCATATATTCGCTGGTAAGTATTAAAGAACTCATTTTCTGAGTTAATGTTTATCCAAATGATACTCGAATGCGACGTAAATCAATAGTGTTAATGTAAATTTAACATTGATGTGTTAGAGAATATGCTTGAAAAAAGTCTGAATAGGTTACGCTTTTGTACGCTATGCGCTAGGTATTTTACTGTTGCTAAGTTATGGAACCTTTTTTTAATGTTAGTAGTTATTCATGCGTAGGTGTTAGGTTTTTTTCATTGTAGCCATGTATATCCTTAGTTCTGGTAATGCTATGTAGCTTTATTAATGTAAAACTTTGTAACGTTAGCATATATTCGATGGTTAGTATATAAAAGAACTTGTTTTTATGTTATGTTTAGCCGAAATGATACTCGAAATGCAACATTGAATCATGTAGATCAATAGATCAAAGGTCATTAGACGGGTGGGTAGGAGGGTCAGGGGAGGGTACGGGGTGTTTTGATTGGGGACTATTACTGATTTACTGCTTTTAAATCAGTAAACTATTATATTTTACTATGATATTTTATTCAAAGAACTTATTTTTATGTTATGTTTGGATAAAAAAAAATTATGTTTGCAATTATTTGTTGGGGATTGTGATATTTAGGTAAGGTTATGATAAATTTTTGTTAAATGTTAATATGATAATTGTAAAAAACTTTGTTACGTTACACATATTCGTTGGTCTGTATGATACTTAGACAAGGTTAATACATTTTTGCAAAGTTACTGTGTCAATGTAAGATAAACGTTAATATGTTTTAGGAGATATGCTTGAAAAATATGAGATAGGTTACGTTTTGCATGCAATGTTAGTTACTTTACAGGTGTTAAGTGTGGAACTTTGTTAATGTTAACAGCTTAGTCGTGTGTAAGTTGTGTTAAGGTTTTGTCGCTGCACATATTCATTTATCTTAGTTCATGTTACGCTATGTAAGCTTTATTGATGTGGGAAACTTTGTTACGTTAGAGTATATTCGTTGATTAGTATGATAATTAACCATTGTTGGTGATAAATTTTGTTAAATATTACCCATTGTTAATATAAATTAAGCAATGTATAATAGAGATATGCTTAGACAAGTAGTGAAAGTTACGTCTTTGTATGCTAACTGTTAGTTACTTAGGCGTCTTTAAGTGTGGTGGAACTTTGTTACCGTTAACAGTTATTGCATGTTTAAGGGTGTCAGCTTTGGCGTTGTGCATTTATTTCATAGTTCAGATGATGCTAAGTAAGCTTTATTAATGTGAAAACTTTGTTACGTTAGCATATTATTTCGTTGATTCAGTATGATGCTTATAAGCTAATGATAAAATTTGTTAAATATTATCATGTTAATCTAAAATTAACTGATATGGTAGAGATATGTTTGAAAAAAAGTGTGTATAGGGTACGTTTTATGCTCTGTTAGTACTTACTAATTGTTAAGTGTTGGGACTTTGCTTAATTGTTAACGTTTACTCGTGTTTAAGGATGTAGTTTGTTGTGTACATTATTATCCTTAGACCTGATGATGTTTAGTTAGCTATTATTAATGTGAAAACTTTGTTACGTTAGCATTATCACTGATCATGTAATAAAGGAATTGTTTTTATGTTGTTGTTTATTCCAAAATGATACTCGAAAAATGACTTGAATCCAATGATCAATTAGATCAATAGATCAATAGATCACGGATGACAGGAGGGGGGTGGGGAGGGATGTTTGATTTACTGATTTAGGTATGTAAAAACGTAAATTTTACAAAATATGATATGAATCAATAGATCAATAGATCCAATTAGATCAATAGATCAATAGATCACCAGAAAGGGGGCAGTGTGGCATGCTCGTTTTAATTTACTGATTATAACTAATTAGGGTATGTTAAACATGTCAATTTTAGTTAAAAATTGACATGAATCAATAGATCAATAGATCAATAAGATAATAGATCAATAGATCAATATATCAATAGATCATAGAAGGGCTGAGGAGGGACAGTTTGATTTACTGATTTTACTGATTTCTGTTTTAGCGGTATGTAAAAAATGTTAGAGCCGTATTGATACTTAAATATGACTTGAATCAATAGATCAAAGATCAATAGATCAATAGATCAATAGAGACAATAAATCAAATAGATTATGGAAGGGCTGAGGAAGGGCAGTGTGATTTTACTGAATTTACTATTTACGCTTTAAGTATGTTAAACGTGACAATTTAGTAAAAAAATATTGACTTGAACAAATAGATCAATTAGATCAACTTAGATCATGGAAGGCTGAGCGAGGGCAACTTTATTTTTTTACTTGATTTTTTTATTTACCTGCTTTAGGGTATGTAAAAAAACGTAAATTTGTAAGTTATAAAACATAAAAAGAATTATAAATTTTATTTATTTATTTATTTATTTATTTATTTATTTATTTATTTATTTATTTATTAATTTATTTATTTATTATTATTTTTCTTGATGGTTCTGAAACCATCATTTTCGAAATCTACAGACTCGGTAACATATATAAGAACACCAACATTGTTGTTATACGAATGTTCACGCACCGGTTTCACGCCGGAGCGCTCATGCGGACATGCAAACGTGCAACCCCGGGGTCTGCTGACGCAACCCGCCTCGCCATGAGGGAGCCTCAAACACCCATAGTCGAGATCTACATCCTTATAAACCTATATTTTAACACCCAATATTGTGATTATTATTAACCGTTATTTACTATCGCCAGCCACCGCACCGGAGTCAGCACCGGTGCCGTTGCCAACTCAAACTCTACAGATTCAGACTCCTTTCTCCTTCTTCTATACACTATCCAAATTTCAGCCTTCTACGATCAATTTAATTTTTTAGGGAGCAGCGTCCCCCCCTTACGGGGGGACGCAGGGCTACGTAATCTCGTCTACGACGAGATTACGTCAGACTCCTTTCTCCTTCTTCTATACACTATCCAATTTCAGCCATTCTACGATTTAACTTAACTTAGGGGGCTTACGTCCCCCTTACGGGGGACGCAGGGGTACGGAATCTTCGTCTTACGACAAGATTACTTCTATCACGCTCGAATGGAACCATTAGCCCTAATCGTTCGATCGCTCGGAAAAAGCAGCAAACAAGGGCGTAAGCGCAATATTTTGCGGTTCGCTCTCGGGGGGAGGTACCCCCCTATATACATCCTAGCGACTTGAAAATCGCGTGTAACGAGCTTAACACCTACATAGATTAATATTCAGGTTTCAGACGAACCTTCTATTTCCTTGCCTATCGAAAAGGACAGTATCCGGTTCAAATTGCTACATCACTACTTTACATATATATATATATATATATATAAATATTATATAATATATATATATTATTATATAATATATTATATAATATATATAATATATATATATATATATTATATATATATATTATATATTATACTATATA
>JABUQX010044416.1:17500-35709 GCA_015478945.1 Trachelipus rathkii | reverse complement strand
ATATATATTATATATATATATATATAACTATATATATATATATCTATATTAATATATATATATTATCTATATATATATATATATATTATATTATATATATATATCTCCTATCCTCAGATTGGGAGTGAGGTGCGTAGCATACACGGGAACAGAAAGGTAGTAGAAGAACATGACGCAAGTTGAAAAGAAAGGCCATCCCCCCTTACACCCTTAGGTGAGAACTCGTCGCAGTCAGAAAAATTTACCCTGAGGTTTCACGAGACTGTGACGGTACTTAGTATGGTATCTCGTCATGTGGGGTTTCATCCCCTGGCAAACGCCCACAACCATACCCCTCCTCCAAAACCCGCCATCACTCTGTTTTGCACCTTTCTTCTCGCCTCTGCCAAACTAACATTACTCTCCTTCAGGTATTCGTTTACAGACTCAATTTACTTTTTCTTCGGTTTTCCAGCTGGTAGATTCCCAGCACACTCACCATTATACATCCGCTTAATCAACCTACTATCTTCCATCCTTTCCACATGACCAAACCATCTCAACGTACTTTCATTTATTCTCTCATTTACCCCTTTCTTCACACCACATAACTCTCTAATAGTTCATTCTCATTTTATCCAGTTCTTCTCCACCCTAACATGCCCCCAAGATGTCCATCTGAATCACAATGTACTTTAAGATCTTATACCTCTTATTCCAGACAATAGCCCTCACTACATTAATACAAGTAACAACATACCCTCATGTAAGACCCTAGCGCACTCAAGACTTAGTCCCTTTACATTCACCAACGATTTAATTGCACCAGCCACCTTCCTGCCATTCACAACTTTCCTACTACACTCTGCATCATCCGTTCCTTTTTCATCCAACATATATCCTAAATATTTAAACTCAGACACTTGTTCCAGCTCTCACGCAACATAACTTCACACCGAGGACTGTCCTCACTCACAGCCATAACCTTACTCTTATCTACGTTTACTTTCAAACTCCCTCTTTCACTACCCTTGCCAATCTCTCTACAATGCTTTTAAACTTTCTTTAAATTCGCCACACAAAACAAAATCATCCGCATATAATAGGTAGGGCATCCTCCACTCTCTTCCATTCTCCATCATTCTAACACCATCTCCTGCCACCCCCACCTCTAATTCTTTCACTAGTCCATCCAATACAAATTGTTTATATCTATGGTCTAAATATGTAATATATAATATATATATATATATATATATATATATAATATATATAATATATATATATATATATATATATATATATATATTATATATTTATATATATATATATATATTATATATAATATATATATATATATATATATATAATATATATTTATGGATTTATCAAACCAGGCGTATGATAGGATTAATAGGGAAACTCTATAGCAGGTGTTAGTGATATATTGTGTTGGTGGTAGGCTTCTGAATGGAATCAAAAGTATGTATGACGATAGTGAAGCGTGTGTAAGAATAAATGGAGTTGAATATGATTGGTTTAATATTAATAGATACGGAGTGATGGCCAGGGATGTGTTAATGACTGCTTGGTTATTCAATTTGTATATAGATATGGTTCTGAAAGAATTAAAGGTTGGGGTGACAGGGGAAGGTGTTAGAATGAAGGAGAATGGAAGAGAGTGGAGGGTGCCCTACCTATTATACGCGGATGATTTGGTTTTGTGTGTCGAATCTGAAGAGAGTTTGAGAGGATTGGTAGAGGGATTTGACAGGGTGTGTAAAAGGAGGGGGTTTGAAAGTAAATGTAGATATGAGTAAAGTTATGGTTGTGAGTAAGGACAGTCCTCGGTGTGCAGTTATGTTAGATGGTGAGCAGCTGGAACAAGTGTCTTAGTTTAAATATTTAGGAATATATGTTGGGAATGAAAAGGGATCGATGATGCACAGTCTAGTTGGAAACTGTGAATGGCAGGAAGGTGCTGGTGCAATTAAATCGTGGTGGATGTAAAGGGACTAAGTCTTGAGTGGGCTAAGGTCTTACATGGGTATGTTGTTTCCTGTGTTAATGTATAGTAGTGAGACTATGGTCTGGAATAAGAGGTATAGATCTAAAGTACAATGTGTTTAGATGGACAATCTTAGGGGCGTGTTAGGTGTGAGAAGAATTGATAAAATGAGGAATGAACGAATTAAGAGCTATGTGGTGTGAAGAAAGGGATAAATGAGAGAAATAAATGAAAGTACGTTGAGATGGTTTGGTTATGTGGGAAAGGATGGATTGATAGTTAGGTTGGTTAAGCGTATGTTAAGTGGTGAGTGTGTTGGGAATCGACCGACTGGGAGCCGAAGAAAAAAAATGGATTGAGGTCCAAGTAAAGGAATGCCTGGAAGGAGAAGAAATGTTGAGTTTGGCAGAGGCGAGAAGAAAGGTGCAAATAAGAAGTGAATGGCGGGGTTTTTGTGAGGGGGTATGGTTGTGGCGCCACCTGGCCAAGGGAGATCCCCACACGAGAGATGCCCATTAGTGAGGGTCCGTCGAAGCCCGTGAAGCTCCGGGTGGATTTTATGACTGCGACGAGTTCTCACTAATAGGTATAAAGGGGCGGTAAGGCTAGGCCTTTCTTTTCGTACTTGATCTATTCTTCTTAACTACTTTTTCTATTTCCGGAGCATGTTTACGCACACTTACTCCCCAGTCTTGGGGAGAGGTGGGTGGGATATATATATATATATATATATATATATATATATATATATATATATATAATATATATATATATATATATATATATATTATATATATATCTATATATATATATATAATTATATATATACTGTACAATATAATTGTTAGCATAATTCATAGATTAATACGATTCCGCTAACACCGTCTACCCCTCTAACCAATCCTCTCAAAAAACCCTTTTTCCTCGACATCAACGTCAATAAGTAAAGCAACCTCCACTCTTTTAATTCTCTAACAGTCTAACACTTTCCCTTACCACTAATTCTTTCTTCACCTCATCCATATACGAATTAAATAGCCTAAGAGACATAACACATCCTTGCCTCAATCCACCATTAACATTAAACCATTCACTTTCAACTCCATTTATTCTTACACATGCTTCACTATCGTCATACATACTTTTGATTCCATTCAGATGCCTACCACCAACACATATATCACTAACGCCTGCCAAAGAAGCCTCCCTATCAATCCTGTCATACGCCCGTTGCAAGTCCAAACCTCCAATACAATTTATTCTTCTCTCTTATTTGTTTTAATGTGAAAATTTGATCTACACATCATCTACTTCTAAATTTCTTCACCCATTAGTCCCTCGATGCGCTATTTTAACCAATATACCAGCACATATCTTCCCTACAACATCAATAAACTATTTCCCCTTTAGACCTTACAGTTCCCCTTATCTCTCTTACCCTTTATATAATAAGGGAACTAATTACGCTCTCCTCCATCCTTCGGAACTATCTCACTCCCTCCATTAACGGTTTGTCACACAACTTCCATATCTTGTCAATTACAATCTCGTCTCCATTCTTGATCCTTTCACCGGTAATTCCATCTATATCTGAGGAGTTACCATTCTTCAACTTCCTCACTACTTTACACCATCAAACCTATATACATTCACTATCACTTCTTCATTACTGCTAGGTGTTATGCAGATTTTCGAAGAGTTCCCTCCACAATCTCTTCACATCCATTTCATCAGTCACGAAAGTAAAATCCCTATTCATTATTCTATTAAGATTCCCCTTACTCTCTTTCATCATCATCAGCAACCACCTTTTTTTCCCCAAGACTGGGGGTATGGTGGCGTACCATGCACCGGAGAAGAAAAGTAGTAGAAGAATATGACACAAGTCGAAAAGAAAGCCCAGCATTACCGCCCCTTTATAGCTACTAGTGAGAACTCGTCGCAGTCAGAAAATACGCAATAGAGCTTCACGGGACCCCTAGGGGCCCTCATTATGGCAATATCGTCAATGTAGGGTTCATCCCCTGGCCCAGGTGAGCCACAATCATACCCCCTCCCAAAACCCCGCCATTCACTCCTATTATGCACCTTTCTTCTCGCCTCTGGAAAACTCACATTTTCTCCTCCAGGCATTCCTTTGACTCGATCAACTTTTCTTTGGTCTCCGCAGTCGGTCGATTTCCCAACACACTCACAACTATACATCCGCTTAACCAACCGACTATCCATCCTTTCCACATGACACATGACCAAACCATCGCAACATACTTTCATTTATTCTCATTGATTTACCCCTTTCTTCACACCACACAACTCTCTAATACTTTCATTCTCATTTTATCAATCAATCTTCTCACACCTAACACACCCTAAGATAATATATATATATTTATATATATATATATATATATAATATATATATATATTATATATATATATATAATATCTATATAATATATATATATATATATATATATATCTATATATATATATATATTCCACCGATACAAAGTTCCTAAGACACTATTGCCACTGATTCAAGTGTCATGTAGCAATGTAAGTTATTTTTAGTATTACCAGTGTGCTCAAGCAAATCTTCAACTACTATTAATAAATGAAAAATAACCACATAAAAAAAAATGAAATAACCCCAAAAGAAACAAAGACAAATGAAATAACTGTAAAAGAAACAATAACAAATGAAATAACCCCAAAAGTATCAATAACCCAACCAAAAAAAAACAATCTCCAACCTTGAATCAAAAACTCACTTCCGAAAGCGTGATGTTACAATTATCACACGGATCTTCTATATTTGAAGTAGGACAGAAGGTCCCATTGGGATGCACTCTACAACAGGGGACGGTAAACTCATCACCACCGTAGTTATACACTGACCAGTCGAAGTAGTCGTCCATCCAAGAGGATGGGGGTTGTGCAATGAAGTCCTGAAAGAAAGTTTAAAAAAAAAAAGAATCTTAATATTAACTATAAAAACATTAAGCACCAATCAAGCTATTGGCATAACATACCAAGTGTTCGTTCTTCATAAAATATAAATATAAAACAAAATAGAAACATAAAATTTAATATATTGATATTAAAGTTTATAGACCATGAGTATACGATGTAACTTATCTATAATAAAAATGTCTACAAAGAATTTTACATAAACTGCTTACAAATGTGCTTATGATAAAAAATACTATTACAAATAATAAAACTAAAGATATCTACTACTACTAATAATAGTAATAATGAATTTTTTTTTACTTTTAAAAGATTTACATTAATATTACGAAATCGTATTCTGAATATTTTAGTACCGTGTGTAGAGATATACTGTGCTTAATTCAGCTTAATGACAAAAAATAATCTATTAAGTTATTTTATTATATATATTAACGGTAAGGTCTGATGTTATGTCGATTGTAAAATGTATAAATAAATAGGTTAGCATAGAGTAAAAAATTGTGTAAGGGTAGAGGAGGAAATGTGTGTTCTATTGCAAAGTAAAATCCTCTTGTATGTAGTGTAAATTTAAATTTGGTTAAAACTTGCGCTTAAAATGATATTTTATATATATATATATATATATATATATATATATATATATATCTATATTATATATACTACTATATATATATATATATAATATATATATATATTTATTATTAATACTATGTATTATATTATATTATAATATATATAATATATTATATATATTATATATATATAGTATATATTCTTTAAAATTTAAGAAAATTAGCTTGGTCTTTGCCCCAGATGGGGTAAGGTGCTGTAACAAGCATCGGAAAAGAAAAGCAGTAGGAGAACATCACAAACGTCGAAAAGAAAAGCCGACTAGCCTACGGCCTCCTCTGTACCATTTAATTAGTGAGAGCTCGTCACAAACAGAAAATCCACCCTAGAGCCATCATAGGACCCGCGACGGACCCTCAACTATGGTAAATCGTCAATGTAGGGTTCATCCAACTGGCCCAGGTGGGCCAAACCATGCCCCCATACAAAACCCCGGCCATTCTCATCCTATTGCACCCTTTTCTCGCCTCTTCCATAACTCCATTTCTCTCCTTCAGACATTCGTTCACCGACTCAAGCCACATTTCCTCTTCGGTCTCCCAGCCGGTCGTTCCCAACACACTCACCACTATACATCCGTGTAACCAACCGACTTTCAATTACATCCTTTTCCACATGAACCAAACCATCTCAAACCATACTTTCATTTATTCCTCTCATTTACCCCTTTCTTCACAACCACACCACTCTCTAATACGTTCATTCTCACTTTATTATTCTTCTCAGACCTAGCATGCCCCTAAGATTGTCCATCTGAAACACATTGAACTTTGGATCTATACTTCTTATTCAGAACCATAGTCTCACTACTACAATAACACAGGCTAACAACAATATAATATACACCGATCATGTAAGACTCTAGCCGCACTCAAGACTTTGTCCCTTAACATTCACCAACGATTTAAATTGCACCATGCCCACCTTCCTGCCATTCACAACTTTCCTACTACACTCTGCATCATCCGTTCCCTTCTCATCCAACACAATACCCTAAATATTTAAACTCAGACACTTGCTACCAGGCTGCTCATACATCTAACATAAACTTCTACAACTGAGGACTGTCCTCGACTCACAACCAAAACCTTACTCTTATCCACGTTTTATTTTCAACCCCCTCCTTTTACATCCAGTCTGCCAAATTCTCCACCAATCTTCTCCCTCTCAGACTCGCCACACGGAACAAATCATCCGCATACAAATAGGTAGGGCACCCCTCCACTCTCTTCCATATTCTCAATCATTCTAACACAATTTCCTGCCACCCACCTCTGATTCTTTCATAACCCATCCATGTACACATGAATGAACCAAGGAGACATAACACTATCCTGCCTCACTCCGCTATTAGTCCTAAACCAATCACCATTGAACACCATTTATTCTTAACACCGCTTCACTATCGTAAATACAGTAGCTTTTGTGATTCCATTTGCAAGAAGCTTCTACCAACCACAAACCATTATATATCAACTAATACCTTGCCAATAAAGCTTTCCCTATTAATCTATCATACGCCTGTGTAATATCCATAAAAGCTAAATATAATTTATTCTTCTCTCCTCATTTTCTCAATCATTTGGTTTCAAATAAAACGATTTGATCCACACATCCTCTAGCACTCCTTAAACGCACCTTGTTTCTCACCAATCAGTACCTCAGTCACAATCGAGACGCTCATCTTTCGACCAAAATCACCAAAATATATATATATATATATTATAATATATATATATATATAGTTATATATATATATATATATATATATATATATATAATATATATATATATTATATATATAATATAGGTATAATATATACATACTTCTGCCCCTAGCCCACCTTAAATTGGAGGGCCCACAACTGCTTCCCAGGAAGCCGGCCCTGCCGCACTGGTCGTTCCATCAGGTCGAGGAAATAGAGGATATATGAAAAAACGGCACGGGGGGCGTCGAGAGCTGGGCATCTCAGAAGGAGGTGCTCCTATTGTATCTTAAGAATTGTAGCATCTGGTGCAAGTGGGGAGGTGACGTTGTCTAGTTTAAATCTATGTTTAATATTGCATGAGTCTCGGTGGTGACCCGATCTGCACCGGGCGAGTCCATTTGGGCCTCTTCTGGACAGCGTTTCTTCTATCGGGAAGAGTTTTGGGGAGGGGGTATTTAATAAAGTGTTGTTTGGGCCGTTTTGAAGTAATGTTTTGGTAGGTGGGTATGGATTTATTGTGAAGTCCAGGCCTAGTTGGGAGGGGGCGGTGAATTTATAATTTAAATGATTTTGTAATAGTGGAAATTGTGACGTAGTGAGAAGGGGGGCGATTTTTGTCACTTTGTCGAGGAGGGATTGGAGAAGAATTTTGGTGAACAAGAGTGGGTTAGGTTACGAGGTCTCTGATAGATTGAGTCCCCACCATCTCGAGATGGGTGGAAATGGGGAGGATGGAGGCTTCGTCGTTGTAGATGTTGGATTGGGAGTAGGTTTTTAGTACAACTGTGAAATAAGATTCTAAGAGGCCTGCTCGTGTTGGGAGATTTGTAGTTTATTTGTGTTTGATTTTAAAAATTGCTGGGAACCATGCTGGGGAAGCGTAATTTAAGTTTATGTTCTAAAGAAATGTGCTTATAGATAGTAAGTGAGTGTGTGTTTAAATCGTCGCTGAGGTTGTGTTGGAGAAAGGGTTCGAGAAGGGTGTTTAGTTTTCGTCGAGTTGTGGAGGTGATTTGGTCAATATGGGGTGAAACGTCAATGTGAGTAGTGTCGTATGTAAGAGGTACGACTCTAGTAGTTTCTTGGGTGTTTTATGTATTAAGGTGTGAGGGGGTTATTGTTTCAGAGTAAGTTAAGGATGGAGGGAAGGATTTGATGTCGGTCGGTGGTTAAAAGGGTGATAAGGAGGATTTAAGGGGGGATGCTGTCATTCTGTTGGTGTTTAACCATTTTCCAAAGAGTGTAAGTTATTTTGGGTATGTTGTGGTGCTGTGTTTTAACGCCTGGGTGTTGAGAAAATGAGGCTATGTCGTCTGCATATCGTGATAAGTTTGGTGGGAGTGTGAATTGGGGTGGGTATAGGTCTGCAGTGAAAAAGTTGAATATAAAAATGGAGAGAGAATTGCTCCCTGTGGGACGCCGTTTTGTAATTTGATAGAATTGGAGAGGTTGTTTTTGTATAATACTTTTGCAAAACGGTTGGGTGAGGAAACTGGAGAGCCATTTTTTGTCATTATTTTTCTAAAGGGGAATGGAGGATTTTTTGAAAATTAGGAGGTGTGGTGGGGACGGTGTCCAAAATCGTTTGTCTATGCCATTGCTGTGAGTATAAGAGTCTTGGGGAAGGTGGATTGGTTGAAGCCATTAATGATGATTGTTGTGTGATGGGAAAGTGAGGGCCTGTGGTAGTAAGTGGTGCTTTAAATCCGTGTTGGAAGGTCTGGGAGAGGGATACGATTGGGAAAATTTTTATTTAATATTAATTTCTCTAGCAATTTACTGATGGAACAAAGCAGAGAAATTGGGAGAAGGAGGGGGAGTTGGGGTCTTTTTTTGGTTTGAGTTTAGGGATTATGTATGCTTGTTTCCAGATTGGGGGAATGTAGTTAAGTTGCCAGGAATTTATTGAAAATGTCCTGTAATTAGGCAGGATTGCGTTTTTCTTCCAAGGTGGTTTTATGTGGCAGGTTGGATATGGAGTCTGGGCCTGATGCTGTTGAATTTTTTGAGGGTTTAATGGGGTTTTTCTGTTAATCTGATTGTTGTGAGTGGGGTAGGGGGTTAGTCTAGTTTGAGTTTTCTGGAGTTGTTTTTTGTTTTCCTGTTATCGGGGTGTGTTGGTTTGGGAGATCTTATATACCGTATATATATATATATATATAAGTATATATAATAAGTATATTATATATTATATATATATTAATATATATATATATATATATAATATAATATATATATATATATATTATATATATATATATATAAGTGAAGAAGGTAAATCTGCAGATAGATGAATTTACTATGAATGTTAATGATCAAGAACGGAGGCGAAGATGGTGATTGATTGGTTTGGAAGTGTGGTAACAAAGCGGTTTATGGAGGGTATAGTTTCCAAGGGATTGGAGGAGAGCGGTATGTACCCTTGTATAAGGGTAAGGGAGAAAAGGGGAACTGGAGAAATTATAGGGTGAAATAATTAGTTGAGTGTTGTAGGGAAGGGTATATGCCTGGTATTTTGGTCGAAAGAGTGCGTCGAGTGACTGAGGGACTGATTGGTGAAGAAAAAGGTGCGTTTAGGAGTGGTAGAGGAGTGTGGATCAAATTTATACATTGAAACAAATTATCGAGAAAATGAGGGAGAAGAAGAAATAAATTGTATTTAGGTTTTTATGGATTTGCAAACAGGCGTATGATAGGTTAATAGGGAAGCTTTATGGCAGTGTTAGTGATATATGGTGTTGGGTGTAGGCTTTGAATGGAATCAAAAGTAATGTATGACGATAGTGAAGGCGTGTGTAAGAAATAAATGGTGTCAATGGTGATTGGTTTATGGATTAATAGCGGAGTAAGACAGGTTGTGCTGATGTCTCCTTGTTATTCAAGTTTGTATATGGATCGGGGTTATGAAAGAGATTTGAAGGTGGGGATGGCAGGAAATTGGTGTTAGAATGGTGAGAATGGAGTTGAGTGGAGGGTGCCCTACCTATTATATGTGCATGATGATTTGCTTCTGTGTGGCGAATCTGAAGAGAGTTTGAGAGATTGAATAGAGAGATTTGGCAGGGTGCTTAAAAGGGGGGTTTGAAAGTAAACGTGATAAGAGTACAGGTTATGGTTGTGAGTGAAGGACAGTCCTCAGTGTGAAGTTAATTTAGATGGTGAGCCAGCTAGAACAGTGTCTGAGTTTTAAATATTTTATGGTATATGTTGATGTGAGAAGGGAACGGATATTGCAGAGTGTAGTAGGAAAGTTGTGGAATGGCAGGAAAGGTGGCTTGGTGGCAGATTAAATCGTTGGTTGCAATGCAAACGGATCTTCGACAAAGTCCTTGAAGTGTGCTAGGGTCTGTACAGAGGGTATGTTGTTTACCTGTGTTATTGTATGGTAGTGAGACTATGGTCCTGGAATAAGAAGTATAGATCTAAAGTTCAATGTGTTTGGATGGACAATCTTAGGTGAATCTGAAGAGTTTGAGAAGATTGAATAAAGAGGGAATGAACGTATTAGAGAGTGGTGTTGGTGTGAAGAAAGGGGTAAATGAGCAGAATATAAGAAGTATGTTTGAGAATGGTTGGTCATGAAGGATGAAATGATAGTAGGTTGGTTAAGCGGAAGTATAAGTGGTGAAGTGGTGTTGGGAACCGACCGGCTGGAAGACCACGAAAAGGAAGTGGATTGAGTCGGTGAACGAATGTCTAAGGAAGGAAATGTGAGTTTGGCAGAGGCGAGAGATAAATGGTGCAATGAATAGGAAAGATGGGCGGGTTTTTGTATGGGTCATGGTTGTGGCCAACCTGGCGAGGGGATGGAATCGCCTACATTACGATTTACCATAGTGAGGGTCCGTATCGCGGTCCATGAAGCTCTAGGGTTGGATTTTCTGTCTGTGACAGCTCTCACTAATTGAATGGTACAGAGGGGTGCGGTAAATGGCTTGGGCTTTCTTTTTCGACGTTTTGTCATGTTCTCCTACTGCTTTTCTTTTCCGGAATGTTGTACAGCCCTTACCCCCAATCTGGGGCAAAGAGGAAGGTGAAGAGAAAGAAAGAATATATATAAATATATATAATATATATATATATTATATATTATATATATATATATATATATATATTATATATATATATATATTATATATATATATTAATATTATTATATATATATATATTATATATATATATATATAATTATATGAACGCCATCGGTGCCGCAGGGAGGTGAGTCGCCGCTCTCATACTGAGAAAGGGACGCTGTTCAAATCCTCGCGTAATAGACAGTTGAGTTTTATTCTACCTGGGGGCAAGAAGTAAAACTCGATCTGTGAAACTACGTCTGGGTGGCGCTGGTTGGGATAGCCGGCCTTAAAGTTCGATTTCGTGTAGTCCCCCCGTGTTACCCTCCTGCATAGGATAAGCACGTTTAAAAGGTAGTTTTAATATATATATATATATATAATATAGTATATATTATATATATATATAATATAAATATAATATATATATATATATATATATATATATAGAATAAATATATATATTTATATATACCTGATAGTTGTTTATAAGTTTAATACATATGTGTAATATTTCAGATATACTTTCAAATAAATTACAAAATTCTTTTATATAGTTACTCTATAGGAATCAATCCCGAGACTCTCACGACGCGCATTCGGTTGACTAAAATATACATTATGCAAGTATTTTATTTATAAGATGGGACCTGCCAGATTGTTTGCAGCAAGTGATTAAATAAGACAATCTTTAAAATTTGCTTTTCAAATTATTTTAATAATATATATACATACAATTATTATAAATCACAAAGATTCTTTCTATTAGAACGCCTCGTGGCGTAGGAGGTTGAATCGCCAACTCTCATGCGAGAGGATGCGGGTTCAATCCTCCGCGTAGCAGTCCGAGTTTTATCTTCCTGGGGGCAAGAATTAAAACTCGGTATGAGCACTTGGTGGCGACAGGCTTGGGATAGCCGGCCTTAAAGTTCGATTTCCTATAGTCCTCCTGTGTTACCCCTCTGAGAAGGGGATAAAGCACGTTAAAAGGAACTTGTTTTTTTTCCTTTCTATTAAAAAAAAACCATTTTATTACTGTTAGTTAGTTATTAATTTTAAAATGTTTTTTAGAAAAGTGAAAATGTTAATCAATTTACAAATTACAATAAATGTCCTGTAGATAGATTGAAAAAAAATATATAGTTATTTAAAACTTAGGATCTAAAGGCATTATAATACGACAATAGAATAGATAATGACTTCTTAACCTTTATAACAGTTTTTGCATATTAATAAAGAGATTGAAGTAGTTGTCAGTTATGTTGTTGAAATGTAATTTAATATAGGTAAAGATTTTCTAGGACGGAAACGCTTCTCTTTTATAGCCTAGAGAAACTTGCTTTTTTATAGTTTTAAGATTAATTAAACCCTTTAAATATTAGTAGTGTTTCACACAATGAGTTCTAGAAAATATTTTTTACGGAAGGAATAGAGTTCACAAAAAATTTTGAACGGTCACTATGTAAAATAGGAACCTTGTCTCTATTTTCACAATAAAAAAAAATAAAAAAAGCTATTTTGGAAAAAAAAAAAGGATAAAAAATAATTATTATATTTGTTCTAATGTTGACAAGTGAAACGGCGTTTAATGATATTCCCTATATATAAATGCTTTCTCCCAAATTCGTCAAAATCATCGCAATTGTAACTAAAACTATGAGATATCCATTTCAGAAAGAATTACGCTGACGATGGACTCTGTTAGTTCTTTAAATAATTATATAAAATTACTGCTTATATTATTGATATGTAGACCTCGCTAAAATTAATAGCGAAAGAAATCACGGTTTTAGTTAAGGATAAGACATACTTAGTGTTGGTTTTTATTCAAGATTTATTTAGAAGTAAAAATAAACTAACTTATTTGAAATCTGGTTAAAATATATATTTTAAATGTTTCTAAAGCTAAGAATACACTTGAAAATTCTTCGGAAACATTTTTTTGTAATTTCCAAAAACAGGAAAAATTAACTTTTCCCAAAAGTTTTGCAATCACGTCCTAACTAGGAACCAATATTTCCATATCCAATTGCAAATGGAAAACAAGAAACAGAGTTTTGTGTTTCCGTGAATATAAGACTGTTCCATATGTGTTGCCAAAGTGTTTGCACAAACTTTTAGGAAAACGGTCTTTTCCAAATTATGTATACCTAGTGGGTACTAGACTTAAAAGAAGAAGTTGGAATTAAAATACCAGTTTTAGTGGATTTAAACAAATCATGAACTGAAACATTTCAGTCGAGTATAGGAACGGCTCAAATTTTCTCAATCTGTGCCATTTCTACTATGAATAACTGATATCCAATATAGAGTATTAAGGTAATATTATATATATATCAAAATCATCATCATCATCGTCTACCTTTTATCCCCAAGACTGGGGGAAAGGTGCGTAACATGTACCGGAAACAGAAAAATAGTAGAAGAATATGACAAGTCGAAAAGAAAGCCCAGCCTTACCGCCCCCTCTATACCGATTAGTGAAAACTCGTCGCAGTCAGAAAATCCACCCTAGAGCTTCACGGGACCGCGACGGACCCTCACTATGGCATATCGTCAGTGTAGGGTTCATCCCTTGGCCAGGTGGGCCACAACCATACCCCCTCACAAAACCCTGCCATTCACTCCTATTATGCACCTTTCTTCTCGCCTCTGCCCAAACTCGATTTCTCTCCTCAGACATTCCTTTACTGACTCAATCCACTTTTCTTATTATATATATATATATATATATATATATATATATATATATATATATATATATTATATATATATATATATATTAATATATATATATATATATATATATATATATAATTAAAAAATATATATATTATAATATATATATATATATATATATATAATATATATATATAGTATATATATAATATATATATATATTCTAAATTCCTAAACCAACCTGTTTGATAAATGAGACGACATATACAACTGAGTCATAAGACTTGACTTCTCACAACCAATGGTTCCACAAATAAGATTTTGTTCATCATATGTACTGAAATTCAAGTCGCCTTTTACTACAAAATATACAGGTGGACCAACACTTAAGTACCTCTCAATATACTGTAAAATAAGAAATAAAAAACATATAACATAATTGTGGTAGAATTACAAGTAATCTTAACTAATTAGTTTAAACACCTTCCAAGAAAAAAGAACAGGTAAATGGTCAGTCCTTAAACTACCAAACCAGAACTAAACTTACATCAAAATATTTAAGAACGTAAGAATCTTCGGGCATGCTTAATTCTTGCTCCAAACCAACTTGAATCTTGGGTATGAGGGCTATACTAGCACAAAGCCATCCGAAAAATCCGACAACAACCACAGGTCGCATCACATCTGATAGGAGGAACCGGGCATAAACATCTCTTAGGAATCGATATAATAAACCCTCACGTTGGACTGTTTCTTTCGGTGTTGCTTTGACACAACAAAACATGTCAAATCGATTTTGCTGCAATTATACATATCAACTTTCCATTAATAACAGTTCATATTTTTATAACACAAATTTACACTAAAGTTACAAATTAAATGTATCTTTATGACACTATCCAATTAGTCAGTAACACCTTCATGCCGTTTTAATGTTCAAAGATGCCATTAATGCCACAAAAACATTGTCAATCTGGAGAATGAAATCGATAGTAAGTGCCAAGCCTGCGTTAAAGTGCAAAGCATTGATACTGAGCATGTCTTTAATGCCTCCTGTGTAAGCAAGAAAATCAAGTTGTCAAATAATAATAATAATAATTAATAATAATAATAATAATAAAAAAAAAAAAAAAAAAAAAAAAAAAAAAAAAAAATTAAAAAAAAAATAATAATAATAAATAATAATATAATAATTAATAAAGAGGATCTCTCTTACTGATACCTAAGAAGAAGCACGCAGCTTCAGAACAGCAGAGACAAGAATGGACTGGTTGCGCTGTCCAACCAACTCGCCCAATGTGCTCCGCCCTGCTCTCCATTGGCACGGAGGTCCCTTTTGGTAAGCTGAAAGGTGAACATATTGTCTACTCCAACCGCCAACACCAGGAAGGGTATAACCTAATGAAACCAAATCATATATATTATATATTATATTAATATATATATATATATATATATATAATATATATATATATATATATATATATATATATATTATATATTTAGTGATCGGGACGATTAATCGTCATTCGTCATCGTCTCGGCAAAAACGGCATATTTTTTTCAATCTCATCGTCCATCGTCATCGGCAATTTCTGCCGATTATTGCCGATTAATTGAACAAATATTAAGAATTTTGAATATTGAAAACTCAACAATACATAGTTTATATATATAGATTATACATATAACTAAATGTATACATTTATATATATATATATAATATATATATATAGAACTAATAATATATATATATATACCCATTTTGATTATGGTATGTATGACATTCCAGTGCCTAATGGTTCGCCTTTCTGTTCTGCGTTCATTTCCACACTCCTCCTCCAGACAACATCTTACAGACACCACCCTATATCCACATATTATATACACATACTTATATCCACACTTTTCTTCTAGACAAAATCTTACAGACATCCCTATCCCTTATATTCCTATGTGTGGGGTAGAAAGAATTGCCCACAGTGTATGTTCTGCGTGTCGTAGAAAGCAACTAAGTGATGGTGGTAGTTGGGTGGATGGCACTTACCATTATCTATTTGCCAGAATGCAAATGCATGGCTCAGAGAAGGTCGTGATCGCCCGTCATTCGACTAACCTATTCTTCGCGAAAATGAATGAATCGTACGGGTACATGGAATATTAGAGGAAGAAATGAAGAGCAGAGAGAGGTGATGAATGTATTTAGAAAGGATAAATTTGATTTGCTCGCTGTGACTGGAAACAAAGATGAAGGAAACGGTGAAAAATGAGTGGTGTGGTGTGAAATGTTTGTGTTGCTGTGGATGTGTTTGTTTTGGTGTGGAAAGGAATGAGGAGGGGGATGAAGGAGATGCAATTCTGATGAGTGACTTGTGGTTCAGAGCTATATGGTGGATTTTGTGTGTGTGAGTGCTAGAATTCTAAAGGTTAAATTTAAGTTTTGAATAAGTAAAAGTATGTGTGGTAGAGACATAATTGGTCCATCTGCAGGTGGTATTTTGAGGAGATTCCGACTTTCTGGGATAAGCTGAATGATGTTTTGGATGGGTGAGTAGGCATTTAGTTCATTTACCACATTTGCCCACCTAAGGATTTTTTTTTTTACAGTGGTCACCACCACCTCACGGGCAGAACAATATTCAAGGAGGGGGTGTAGTAAGCTCAAAAGTTCACCCTCTACCTCGGAAATACGCTAGATGAGCACAGATGCAGGCTTTAAAGTGAGGAAGATTAAATTCAGCAGGACATACAGAAGATGGAAAAGAATTCAAAGAACAGAGGTGGCGGGAAAGAGGAGCACCACAAGCGGGGGGGGAAACCTTAAGGCCCCTTTTTGGGGAAGGTTGGAGTTACCAATATCAAACACAGATACAGCACTCCTTGTTCTACGACGAGGAAGTCGTAAAGGTGGTGGTACGCAAAAGAAATAAGTTCCCTCGAGCACTTTGCCGCTGCGGTACCTATACAATAGAGATAAAGCACCAACAAAGATAGAGGTTTATAAGCCTTTTGGCCTTTTGACTCGACCCTACCAAAAGCCGGGTGAAGCCAGAGCCCCCCCTCAGATATGAGAACAGTACTCCATACAAGGGCGGATGAGACCCTTGTATAGCTGGAGCCAACTGAGAAGAGAAAAAAGTCTCGCTGATCTGGATAAAAATTTCCGGAATGGATCGGTCTCAACCTTGTGAAATTCAATTCTTTAAAAACCCAACTTCTTCAAATCTCCTTCTCTAAGACACCTTCTAACTTCCTATCTCTTTTTCGACGTTCTCTTCGTCTCTCCTGTTGACAATATAACATCCTTGGCCTTAACATAAATCAAAAAAAATGTCTTGGAAACCCAATGTCACAACGGTTGCTAGGGCGGCCTCAAAGAAACTGGGAGTTCTGTCTAAACAGAACTCCCAGTTTCTTTGAGGCCGCCCTAGCAACCGTTGTGACATGGGGTTTCCAAGACATGTATGTTGTGTCTCTTTTGGCAATGATGTTTAAAGTGTCAAAAGAGATTTAAGGGAGAACCGTCGAAAGAATAGGAAAGTTGGATACCGTTTTAGAGAGAAGGAGATTTGTAAAAGTTGGGGTTTAAAGAATTGAATTTCACAAAGGTATTTCTATCGATCCCATCCGGAAAATTTTATCCAGATCAGCGAGAATAAATAGGGAAAGAATTAAGGACGAGGCAATTCTAGAAGTAAAAAAGGAAGCAGAACTGAAATGAGTTGAATTGAAATGAAGGGTCGAGTCATCGTATTTGAGTGGATAGAGTATAGTGTAGAGTGAGAAGATCTTAATTGAAAAGTAAATAAAGTAGGAATAAGGACAAGAACCCTGAGGAAACACCACTGTTGACAGAAAAAGAAGAAGAAGTCGCCCCATCAACAACAGCCGCGATATTTAGAGATTTGAACTAAAGCTAGACATAATTAAGCAAAGAGAAAGAGGAACCCAAAGGAGGGGAGTGGAGAGCAGTGACGCGTGACATACTCGGTCAAATGCTTTTGGATATGTTCAAGCGCCACCACGCAAAGTCTCCCCCTAGTTCCTAATGGCGGAAAACCATAAATACTTTAAAAAGGAAAGTATATCGCCAGAAAGAAACTCGAGCGCTGAAAGCCGTACTGGCTTTCGAAATAAGGGAATGAGTTTCCAGATAAT
>JABUQX010044416.1:0-12500 GCA_015478945.1 Trachelipus rathkii | reverse complement strand
ATCCCATAATATTAATCAAAGTTAGCACAGAAATGAAATCCATTTAAATTCTTAGATGTAAGAATTTATTTAAATATATTTATAATTTCTTTTAAATACTAGAATTCATTTATATAATAAATAAAAAAAGTAATTTATTAAAATCATGAAAATTATTTAATAATTTTTTTCGATTTTTATTAATAGCCCAAATATATATTTTTTAACTTTGTCATCAAGTGTATGATTATCATACACAATAAAAAGGTTATATAATTAAAAACTACGAATGCGTGTCAATTGTTGAACCTTATTAATAACTTTGGTAAAATCCAAAGTCAGTGTAGAAGCTTGAGTCAGGGTTGTAGCCGGAACTGAATCCATAAAATGTTTTTACAAACTTTCTACCATAAAGACTAAAATTATCCCCCAAAAATTAAGCACATTAATACAACTGAGACAATACTTTTAAAAAATCATCACATACCAAGGGAGATGTAGATAAACATAACGATGTAAGACAAGAGAATAGTGAGAACATCTCCCCGACTTTCTCTCTCTAGTTCATCTTCAATGGATCTCATGGATCTCTCAGCGGAATATGCAATATCCATCATAGGGTCAGAAAAGTTTTTCATGAACTCAAGATATCTGAAAGAAAAACAAAATTTAAAAAACTAAAGTTTTGATATATATATAATATATATAATATATATATATATATAATATATATATTATTATTATATATATATATATATATAAATATATTATATATATATATATATATATATATATATATATATATAATATATAATATATATTGAGATGAAAAGCGCCGTCAAATGGTTGAGACGAGTGCCTGCAGCAAATCCCGTCAATTTCAAAAGCCGAGGACTTAAAGCCCCAGAGTACCAAAAAACTTCGCCATCAGTCACCTCTTGCGTGATGAGGTGCTGCTATCTTTGAGGTTATCACCCAGCAATGGCATAATTGCCCAAAGGTTACTATCTATATACTCCACCTTTTTGAACTTGGGGTGTGTAAGATCGGTGTGCACACTCCAACTCCTCCTTTTAACCAGAGACAGAATCAAATCCTGGACCAAGAGCAAAATATAGGCCTATATGTCCTAAATGTAATAGAACTTTTATCTGAGGTCAAGCCTCAGAATATTGCAACACCTGCAAACTCTGGTTTCACTTAAAGTGCACTAATCTCCAAACCCTCAATCAATATTCTCAATCATGGTCCTGCCAATCATGCGGTGACGTCAATCATGCGGAAACCAACAAACGCAAATCCAAATCCCTCACCCACATAATTCCATCAACAATACTTTAATTAAATATAAATGGTATCAAAAATAAACAAACAATTTCTCCACATTTTAAATACTAGTAAATACAAGCTACACATCGCTCTAAAACAAGAATCTAACATCACACCAGATACTTGACTCTAAATTCCCCAATTATACAAGATTAGACAAGATAAAGTCTAACCAGAGCACGGCCTAGTCACCCTTGCACATATAACATCCAATTTCACAATGCCACAATTCACACTTAACAACTAATGAACCACGAACAAATATCCCCATACCAATCAATTGATATAAAAAAAAAAAAAAAAAAAAAAAAAAAAAACAATCTAATAAAATGTCTATATCCCTCACCACACCTCTCAATTATGCCCGACTTTATGTCCCAGACTTATCATCCATACCTCGATATAATAATCTGATATTGGTCAGGGACTTCAATGCCCACCACCCAGCATGGCTCAACACACACACACACACACAGCTTTACCAAGAGGTAATACACTTATAAACAAACTACATACACTTAGCATCCTCAACAACAGAAACCAACCCACTCGACAACCATTTCAACATAATCATAACCCCACACCCCCAGATATTTCCTTCTGCTCCCCCCCAAATTTAAGTTATAGTAACTTGGAAACCCTTTCACTCCCTATCCTCTGATAACAATCCAATATTACTCACTATCCAACATAAACATCCCATAAACACATCCTATAAAAGAACTTACATGAATTACAAGAAAGGAAACTGGCAAGCGTTCACCGATTCCATGAAACTCTAATTACAATCCTTCCAAACAACTAATTTCACATCTCTCGAGAAAGCTATACATTTCAACAAAATCATACTAAAAGCATCCAAAACATACATCCCCCAAGATTACCGCAAACACTTTAATCTTAACTTTTCGCCAGAAATAGATACCCTGAAAAAAAAAAAAACAGAGAAACTCTCTCCCAAAAAAAAACAGCCAAATCATGACCAAATTATAGACCTTCAACAAACGGAATAAACTATTTAATAAACTTTAACCAGAACAAAAATTGGCAACAGTGCACTCAAAACTCAATACTATTAAGACCAACTCAAACAAAAATACACCTAACAATAAAAAAAAAATCTACAATTCATACACAACCCCACAAAACAATCTGTAAACATAATAGAATCCTTAGCCTTAAAAATCAATGCAATCTTATGTCACACTACTCTAAAATTAGTCAGAAACCCACAACACCCACCAATAGCTAAAAATGGTTAAAATAATTAAAGATTAAACCGATCGAGGTACTCAACGCCATCAAAAAACTAAAAAAAACTCACAAGCAGAAGGTCCAACCAAAATCTCCAACATCCACCTCAAATACCTCGGAACAAAAAAAATGGCAGTTCCTAACACACCTTGGCAAACCAACACTACCCCACCTTTCTGGAAACACGCCCACATAAATCCCCATACTAAAACCTAACATAGCACACAAAAGGCCAGCCTCATATAGACCTATCTCATTACTACCAGAATCTCCCCTCTTATTCCCTCTCAAAAACCTACCTCCCTCCTCCCCTCCCCTAATAACAATAGGCATAAACAAGCCATTTGACACAGTCCCACGTCACCTGTTAATAGACAAAGTACTAAACACTGGAATAAGCATCAATGACAATAATAGAAATATTTTTGTCTGTTCGTGCAACCAGAGCCATGTAGAGACGCCACACCTCTCGAACATACAAATTATTTAATGGAGTCCCCCAGGGTTCCATACTATCACCAACACTATTTAATCTTTTTATGCATGACAAACCACGTCTCCCTCTGTAAAAATCAGTAGTTACGCAGACGATCTCACAATCACAGCTCATAGTCCCTCCATAAATACAGCAAGACAAGAACTACAGCAGTATATAAGCCGACTGGAACAATGGCTAACTACAAACAGAATAACAGCCTCTCCCAAAAAATCCCCTATCACACTACTAATATCTGACAAAAAACAGGCTAACATCCATCCAACAATTCTCCTCTCAAACAACAGACTCCTCTTAATAAGAAACCCCCCATCCTCGGCCTGACTTTCGATACACACATGTCATTCACCCTCCACATAAACAACATCGTCTCCAGAGCCACACATAAACTTCATGTAATGAAAGGGAAGGAGGTATTGTCTATATACTATTGTTTGAGTCTCTTTGTGCTTGGATCAAAATTTGTTCCCGTGAGTGTTTCCATCGCGTTCAATTTATGTATGGCTTTAGAGTTGATGTTTATGTAGGGGTGGGGAGGGGGATGAATGTCATGTATGTGTCGAAAGTTAATCTAGGATGGTGGGATGTTTATTAAGTGGAAATCTATCATTTGAGAGAAAAATTATTGGATATATATATATATATATATATAGTTATAGTATATATAAATATATATATATATATAATATATATATATATATATATATATAATATATATATATATATATATATATATATATATATATATATATATATATATATATATATAATATATATATATACTATATATATATATCATATATATATATTATATATAATATATATATATATATATATATATATATATATATAACTTACACTTTCTCCCAAGCCATTGCTTTTTCAGTATCTTCTTTATTATAAAAATTATTGACAATGAAAGTCATTACAAGAGCTGAAGCGTCTTTATAAGGTGGGTTGTCCCCAAGAACTTGAGACCCATTTAAGAACCCTCCGAGGGCGGTGTATGGGAACACGGGTCCCCCAAATTTCCCAAGACAAGGAATTCCAGCGACACTCTCCGATGGGGATACAGGGTTCCTGCAGTATGGAAAAATATGCTAAATAGTATATATTATTTTTTTTTTAAATTGATGCAAAACTTTAATAATAATAATAACAATAAAAAATAATAAAGCAAATTCACTAAAAAAAAAAGCACACCTCTCTTTATTATCTTATATATAAGCAAAACAATCACAAATAAGGTAATATATACAAAATATAAAAATTTGTTTCATAACATCTTATTACAACTCAAACAACATCAACATCTCCACACTATCTCTCTTTCTCTTAAATTTTAATTACAAACCTGAGACAATTTTGATATATGGGTCAAGTAGGTGTTGTTATTGACATTATTAACATCATTCTGAAAATAATTCCCGATGCTCATAATAGTACAATGTTTATTTAAAGGTGACAACGGTTGAAAACAAATGTCCTCAAGAGATACTTCTTCATCATCATAATCTGCCACTAGCTGATGATAAATCAATAATCACAATAAGAATAAAGATGTTTGATTTATCGATATGAATGTATTAAATTTTATATATATATATAAAAATTAGATTAGTCAACGAGTAATGGAGGTAAATAAATCGACAAAAAATATATATATATATATATATATATATATATATATATATAAAAATATTAACAAATATAAAATAATTTTATAAATATATATATATATATATAGTATTATATATATATATATATATATATATATATATATATTATATATATATATATATATATATATATATATTCACTGATAATTACTCATTTCGTACAACAACAACATCCTATCCCTAAATTGTCAATTTTGCGCTGCTTGTACTTTATATTGAGAGAGCGACATACTCTGTGCCAATAAAACACATCATGAGAGCAGTTGTGTCAGTACTGCATCTTTCAGGATTCATTACATCCAAACCTTTTTTTTTTAACAATTATTTTTTTTAGTTTTTTTTTGCATTACATGAGCGATATACTCTCAAATAAAATTATACATCTCAAATGAAGACCAATATTTCAAAGTTTACAGAATGGTAATTTTAAATATGATAAAGCTTAGTAACTCAACCATATATCAATTAATGTGATGAATCAACATAAAGTACAGGAAGAGATTTTAGAAAATGAGAGAGAGACGATTTGGCAGACTAACAATACATATATCAATAGCGTTAAAACCAAATTAGTAAGACAATCACATAAATGAAATTCATTACCTTTTGAGCAATTGTGTTCTGTAGTTCCATGACAGCCTTTAAGAAAGTTTCATTATAAACAGGACCCCAATATTCAGTTCCATTTGGAGTACCGAAAGGTACCTGATAAAAAACAAAACAAAAAATAGTGTAGTGTAAGGTTTCCTATCAGTATTCATAAATAATACTAAAAATATTATTTATATATTATATAGTATGTAACATTAATATTTATCCCACAAGAGGTCAGTATTTATCAAAAAGATTAACATAACTACAAGCTGAGTGTTAAAAGTATGCGAATATATTATTATTATTAAAAATAAACTACACAAATTAATATACCATTGAACTAGGAGGATTACTCCTACTACTACAAACCTACCTTAGGGACTCCAATAGGTCTAATGATAATCATTTCCGTTCTATAAAACGGAGAAAAATTCTTATCAAAGAATTCCTTCTCAATGCGTGACCTTGAATTAGGTGCTGCCCAAAGTTCCACAGGGTTCGTTGTGACCTTCAGGAATGCGATGCCTGATGACAGCAATTTCCGATTCTATCAAAAGGAGAAAATTTCTTATCAAGACCTCCTTCTCAGATAGAACATTAGAAAACTGATGAACTTTGTGAATATATCAGCTGGCCCAAAGATTCCACAGGGTTTCTGTGTGATAACCTTCAGGAATGCGTGATGCTATGTATAGAGCAGCAAATAGGAGCCAAGTATTTATAGTTCGCCACATATTGGTCGAGTCGCAAGGTATGTCTCTCTTGTCGCAAACTGTTTGTAAGTATGGAGAATTCTTATCTTAGTTCCCTAATATATAAGATATATATTACTGTAAAGTTAGGAATCAATAAATAATAATAATAATAATAATTCAAAGAATAATAATAATAATAATAATAATAATAATAATAATAATAATAATAATAATAATAATAATAATAATAATAATAATAATAATAATAATATTTAATGTTTACTTACTCTTTCCCCACAGTGTAAAATACTTTTCAAAGAAATCTTCCAAACGTCCGCCAGCTTTATCAAGCAAAGATGGCGATATATTCAATGGGTCTGATGCCGGGTCTAAAACTTAAAAGAAATAATATAATAATAATAATAATAATAATAATAATAATAATAATAATGAATAATAATAATAAAAATCAATTACAAATATAAGATAATATAATAATATATAATTAATTAATAATAAATAATAATCGATTATGAGATCAAGTGTTGATCAATCGATAATGTACACAAGTTCGTATCTTCAAGTGACGAGATCTTGTAACACTGAGCCTCAAACATACTCTGATGAAGAACAGATAGCAGATAAACAGTGTTGTTAGAAATTCTCGGCAACTCGCCACTTATTACATTTGTAAGAGATTGTGGTACTACTTAGTTTTTTTTTACCACCCTACATTTTAAACTAAACAATCATTATATAAATTTTAAACCAAAAAATAAAAATAAAAATAATCAATTAATTTAACCAAAATATTTTACAAAATATATTTTATATAAATAAATATTCAAACTAATAAAAAAAAAGTGAGAGGGGTCCTGCAAATTAATCTGAAGTGTTCAAATCAAAATTCCCAATATATATATATATATATATATATATGTTTATATAAATATTAAATACTAACATATCCATATATATAATATAATTATATATATATATAATATATTAGTAATTATAAGTATTAATATTCTTACTATACATAATATTATATCAACAATAACAACCAGAAATTTATAAATATCAAACTATATAATTATTGCAAAAAAAAAATTTTTTTTTTACATAATAGTATATTATTTTACTAGTTTATATAATTTCATTATTATCTGGAGCTAACTTCTTTGCTCAAATGCCTTGAAATGGCCTTTGTTTCATATAATTGTACTTTATAAATAACTGTGTTTAATGGTAGTAGGTCACACAAATTGACAGAATGGTACTATCGTATTTTTAATATCTAAAAAAAAAAATTATTTCTCAAGGTTTTCTAAAGTTTTGATATCAAAAAAACGATGTCAAATTTATTGAAAACAATTTTATGCAACTTTATTGGAACAATATATAAATTAAAAAAATATAAGAATTCTAATTATAAGCATTTAAAACCGGATCTTTATGTAGTACAATTATGGGGGGGAGGGAATTATTCTCATGACTATTAGTAGTAAAATAGGCTCTAGATAATAAAAAACAATATAAATAGTAAAATAATTAAAAAATAATATTAAAAACTAAACCAAAAAAAAAAAAAGGATATTTTATATATTATAATATATATTATATTATAAATATATATATATATATATATATATATATATAGTACATATATATATATTAATATACTATATATTAATATAATATATATATATATATATAATATATATTATAATATATTATAATATATATATTATTAGTATATATTAGGATGTGCCGAATATTCGCGTAAGTATTCGTATTCGGGCCTATTCGCCAAAATACCGAATATTCGGTATCCGGCTTTTTCACAACTATTAGGGCCGAATATTGAGCTTTATATACAATAAATTACGTCAACATAAGGGCGAAAGTATATTTCAATGTTATAAATTGAAATTTTAAAACTTATTTCAGAAAATAAAAAATATAGCCAAATTTTGTAGGCCAATATGGCGAAAAATCTTTGTCAAAATTTGTCAGATCTATAGGGGCCTATGACATTTTTCCAATATTCTAATCAAATTAGAATATCATTTAGCTGATACGGATAATTAGGACCAGACATGGTAGGCTAGTATAAGCGAGCAGTGGCTTGCTTATAAAATGGTCATGTTTTATTCACATGTATGCAACTTTGCATTCACGATTCAATATTATGTCAGAAATCTTTTAAAAAGATATTATTATTATACTTTGCAGATTGCAGAAGCTTATCCTCTCATTTTCACCATTCAGCAATGGCAGCTGCAAAGCTTTAAAACTTTACAGATTGCAGTCTGAATGTCAAACAGCTTTAATTAATTCAACGTTTCTACACGCTGAACAGAACTTATGATATGCTTAAAAGATTGTTTGAACAAAAAAGTTTCCCCTATTCATATACGCTGCTGAATGCAATCCGAAAATGTTGAACTGATTTTCAAGTGCAAAATTATTCCCATATTTACTTGTAACCATTTGACAACATCTACTAATAAAACAAAGCATTAAACGTGTAAGTAACAGTCGCCCAAGTGATCCCTTCCATTTAAGCCAATAATCTATTTTTAAATAAGGCAATTAAAAGCAAATGCTTCATTGAAATAATTACACTCGTTGAAGAGCTAAGAAATCAGTAGAAAAAAAAAGACTTTCTAAGTTTTATGTGATAAATCTTTGTGTGATAGCTACTTCATTTGCATTCAATTCAAAACTAATTTTCAACAATTTCTTGCAAATTCCATCCTAATAATGGTCGGTGAGGCATGGAAGAAAATGCTAAATGAAAATTTAGCTCTTGACTCTTTCTGCTGACGATAATTCACGTAGTGGGGAAAGTGAAAAGCTGAAGGTTCCATTTTTCACTTCTTTAATGGATGTTTTAATAGAAATATAGTAAAGATTTTCCAAATCGTCTTACAGAAAAGAAAGTGAGAGTGGAAAAAAGAAAGGTCACAATGCTTCTAGACGATGTGTAATTATATTACATAAAAAGTAAAGGCTACATACGTAATACATATCAAGAAAATAAACAAATGTATTATAAGTTTGCCTACTATTGACCAGTGAAGAACAATGATATTCCCATTCAATTGGTGGAAAAACACTTGGAAATAGTTTTATGAATTTGAAAAAACTAGCAAAAAATACCTTTTCCAGCTTCCACCTCCACAGTCGACATCAGTCGAAAGTGAAAGAAACAGGAGGAAATATTTATGAAGCCACAAGAAATAGGTATCCCCTGAAAATAGGTTATCCCCTGAAAATGTTCTGTCATTTAACCTTAGAGCTTATTCAAATTGAAGTTTAGTTTAATATTGTTAACTATGAAACTTTTCAATTTCATTTTAAATTATTTATTAATATGTGGAAGGTTTGCATAGGTAAGTAAAATAGTTATTTTACTTTTTGTTTTAATTAAACACGTACAAAGAACTGGCTAAACATGAAATTTTCTTTCATGATTCATCAACTGATTATTGATGTTGCTGATTCCAAAAAAATGTAATCGTTTTTGCATATCACATCGCATTTGATATTGTGTGTAACACAGATGTGTGTAAAACACAGATTTTTCAAAATTTTATGATATATTTACCTTTTAAGAGGGGTCTATCACAATTATTGTATATATAATTTAATTAATATATTATATATATATTAATCATATATAATATTGAATATATATTATTAATTATATTATATATAATATCATATATATATATACTTATATATATAACAATATATACAACTATATTAATATAATATATTATATATATTAATAATATATATATTTATTAATATATTAATATTGAATAATGATATAGGGGTAAAAATAAAAACAATCGCAATGATATGATACATGTCTGATAGATATATATATTAAAAACAATATTAATTACAACTATGGAATAAAGTAACTATGCTGAAATAACGATGAATGTAATAGAAGGAATGAGTTTAGTTAATGTAACATACCTACGATGGTAGTAACTTTCTTCTTCGTAGGACGATCTAACTGGCCATAGCGTCTAAGGTAATTAGTCCTCATAGCAAGCTCCAAACAATAGTTTTACTGGCCAATCATATTGATATTTCCGCCAACTTGTCCCTTCTGCCTACAAAGGTAACGTCTCTTCACAATCTTTAAGATCTGTACGGTGCCTTCACCCTGCATCAGAGTCACTACTCATCGGCCCTAAGGTTATTTTCCGAAGGAAAGATTTTACTAGGTGGAGAGATTTAATAGGCAACATTTATGAGTTACTCATGTGCATATACATATCATGAGCAATATGAAAAATCAATCTGTCTCAGCAAGTTCCCTGTACAATGTTAGTGGTGTCTTCGAGACTTTTCCTGTTCCCCAAAAATTCCTGCGCTTCATCTGAGAATAAGGCACGTTTCCGCTATGCATCTGAAGCGCAATCATTAGTCGTGTTAGACAAAAGCTCAAACAACCAGGTACGAGGAGCTGTCTCGATAATTTACGATTGACTAATTACCATCGCAGCTTTTTCTGCTTTCGTCACTCAGACCAGGAAACGGTGAGCATATATAGCGGAAAGCATTCACCATCCGATGGTCAAGTGCCTTCACAAATTGTTTCATCATACCAAGTTTTATGTGTAGTTGGAGGTAAGATGATTTTCTCTCTGTACAAAGGGTTCAGCGTACGATGTTCCTGTCACTGGGGTCTATAAGGTTTCCCTCCTTGGTAGGCCCACTTCTCTTTTGTCCCGTTATCCTTTGCCGCCCGCTGTGCCCAAGATAGACACAGAGAAGGCAGGGTAACTTATTTGAGGTAAAATCTGCTTTGCTGACCGAGCAAAATGGTTTACCATGAGGTCAGACTCAATATTTTATCCATCAGGCTTCTACCTTGAGTATTCTATAGACCTCTCTAAATCGTGTCTGACATGATACTCCCTCTCATCGTCAGTCCCCGATAGTGACGAAGCCTCACTGGTCTCTCTAGCATAACCGTGTTGCCGATGATGCTAAAACAAACATACACATCTTGTTAATAACTGCTCTTGGATCCATAGAGTGTCCAACATAAACAGTCGTCACTCACCTGTATCGTATGCTGGGAGTCCTATAGCGAGTCGTAGGCCTGCAACTTCACTGCAAATACACAAGGTACCATCTGACTGGAGAGCCTCCGCAGCTCGGCTTCTCTGTTACGATAAAAATGTTACTCTTTTGCCATGGTCCAGTAGTCATTTTTCATGCAACCTACGAAGCCAACAGCTCAGGACAAACTTCGGCAAATACAACTCACTACTCTCATACAAGATCGTTCAGTCACCCTGGGTGAAACCCTCAGTGAACAATGACGGACCATCCGACTGTATTTTAGATGATGGATGAGACATCATCCAGGTCATTGGATCCATACATGTAGACGTAGTCGTACTAAAGTTACCACATGCTTCCGAATATCGTGACCGGCAAGTAAACTTGTGCTACTGTAGATAATGCGAATTAATCGTATTACGTGCGTATACAGCGCCTCGTAACACACACATGAATATTTTGTCTATTCCCATAGGAATTATGCAATAATAGGATATAAAATGAATTGCACAGATTAACGGAGGATTGTGATACATGGCATAATATCTCGAGTCAGAGTTTAATATATTGAAAGATCAGACCTGACGATATACGCTATATATACTGCCAGAAAAGTCCGATCCAGAAAAATTTCACTTTTTTTGTAGACCAGTGATAATCACATCCAAATTTCCCTAAATGGATGCCCGAACTTTGAAATAACTATTCTAGCCGAATAATACGTAAGTGATTATACAGTGCCGAAATTCGTGTATCAGGTGTCCTAATACTTTTAGGCCGAATTATCGGTATTCGGTGTTGATTTCGGCTTTTCACTATTCGGCACCAAATCCCTTATATATATATATAATATATATAGCTTATATATTATATATATATATTAGTTATATAATATATATATATATATATATTAATATAATATATATATATATATATATATATATATATATATAATATATATATACTATATCTATATCTATATATATATGTTATTAAATAAATATCATTAGGGTATGTGTTGATGAGAAAGCGAACGAGATGATTGACAAACGAAGACTACCAAACAGGAAATTTGTGAAATGGCAGAGTGCTTGTGCAAATAAATCGTTGGTAGAATGCAGTAAGGGTACTAAGTGTCTTGTATGCGTGTTGTAATGTGGTCTTTACATGTGAGTGTCATGTTGATACCTGTGTTATTGAATAGTAGTGAGACCATAATGCGTCTGAATATAGAAGTATAGATCTATAGTTTCAATGTCGTTTCAGATCGGTACAATCTTTAGAAGGCATGCTAGCATGCATAGGCATTTCCGCGCAAGTGTGATTCGTGTAAGAATTGACGTGGAAAATGAGAAGGAATCGATGGGGAGATGTTGATGT
>JABUQX010044415.1:20000-22500 GCA_015478945.1 Trachelipus rathkii | reverse complement strand
TATTATTATATTATTATTATTATTATTATTATTATTATTATTATTATTATTATTATTATTATTTTATAATATTATTATTATCTATTACTTATTATTTTATTATTATTATTATTATTATTATTATTATTATTATTATTATTATTATTATTATTATTATTATTATTATTATTATTATTATTATTATTATTATTATTATTATTATTATTATTATTATTATTATTATGGGAATAGTGTGGGGGTTCTGGGTGCCACAACCCTTCCAAAAAATATTTTCAGTATATATATATATATAATATTTAATATATTATATATATATAGTATTATAATATATATATATATAATATATAGTATATATATATAATATAATATATATATAATATATATATACTATATATTATATATATATATATATTATATTATTTATTTATTCACCGGAGAGTAATTTTGGCCGGAGGCCGGAGAGCCGGAGGCCGGAGAATGAAATTTCCGCCGGAGAATGGAAAAATTTCATTTATACGTTACCTTATATATAATATATATAATATATATATATATATATATATATATATATTATATATATATATTTATAATATATATAATATATATATTATATATATATATATATATATATAATATATATAATAATATTGAAGGATTGACTCTTAACATGACAATAAAATCATGCACCTTCCTCCTCCCGATTTCCTAATAGTAAACTGCCTAGAGAAGTACACTCCTTGAAGGAGGAGCTAAACCCGTGAGGGTGAACTATTGTGCGCTATTGGAATACGATTACTATCAAGAGGAAAACCAAGAAAGGTGTCAAAATATTACGTAGCACAAGAACCCTTACTGGACTCATCTTGAAGAGAAACAATAACCATTAATATTTGAAGTATAAAATAAATATGAATCTTCAAGAGGAAAAAACGCTGTTAATTAAAACGTGCCTTACGGCGACACCGCAGATGATTGAATCCATTGTCCATCATTTCATCAACTTCACCTCTTTAACAAAAGATTTCTTCAGCCTACACTGTTTGAAATAACTGATAAAACAAAGATTTGGGAAATTAATGATAGAAAAAGCACAGAAATTCATTTCAAAATTGGGGAATTGATTGCTGTGGACAATCTGCCATTTTCTTTTGTTGAAGACATTGGATTTAAAGAGCATTAATAAAGATCAGGTTATGTCACAATATAATAGATTCCATCAAGAGGTACTTTTCAGAAAGGAAATAAATTCCGGTTCAAAAGAACAAAATAACATTTCAGCTGCAAGAAATTCAAGCAATATCATTAACATCAGATATTTGAACTTGCTCATATAACAATGAAAGCTTTATAATTATGTCAGGGCATTGGATTGGTAAAGATTTTCAAAGGAAGAGTGAAACTACAAATTCAGTAGTTTTAGTGTTTCTCAATTCAGCAGAAAATATATGTCTAAAAGGTGAAGCTGGGATTTAAAAAATAAAATATTCATGTTGTCCTAAGATAACACCACATTACAAAAGGTATGAGAGCGACAGGTGGTATAAATGTTTTATTCATTTCATTCCTTGCAGCTAGTAAGTAATACATGATGCTATATTTCTCAAAAAGTCAATTAAAGATTAATTACATTATGTTAGGAAATTGTAAGTTCATTTTAGTAGCATCACCAATCTGCTACAACTAAATAACGGAAAGTTTCAAAATCTAATTTGCCAATACAGAAGCTTATCCAAGATGTGGAAACAAGATGGAATCCATCATATTATATGCTGCAAAGGTTCATAGAGCAAAAAATTGCAAATACTATATATTCTTCAAATTCGAAAAACAATCTAGATATTCTTAAATTGCGAACACTGTAAACTTAAATGCGAATATAATTAGATTGCTACAGCCATTTGAAAGAATTAACTAACAGAGCGAGTGATGATGATGGTAGATGTTATTATTTGTAATACCTGCAGTTAATGCATATGCCAAAAAATATTTAGGCAAAAACGTGTAAGGTAGCGGTTGTAAAAACTTAAGAAAGATGAACTTTCTAAATTCCTGTTACTGAACGTTTTTGGTTACCATTAAAGAGAAGAAACTTTATGTACTTGCAATAGTTCTAAATCCACAATACAATTTAGCTCCTTTGATATTATTGATCAGATAAAACAAAATTTATGCTCAAAAGAAGAAGTAAAACTTTATAAAAGAAAAAAATATTTATAATTAAGTTCAGATTCTATGACAAAAATGATGATCAGTCTTATACAGATTCACAGGAAGAATCTGAAAATGAAACGGCAGATTTTGAGAAGGAAACACACATTCAAATTTTCTGGGAAGTGCTTTGATGACATGCTAAAAGAAAAATCGTTAGAAGAAAATGAAGAATATTCAGATACAATTAAACCAAGTGGAACTGATCAAATGAGAAAAAGTTAAAATGCAAACGTAAAAGCAGCAATGAGAGAAACAACATGAATTAGAAAAATACTATTCAAACTACGTG
>JABUQX010044415.1:15000-17500 GCA_015478945.1 Trachelipus rathkii | reverse complement strand
AAAGTTCAAGGGGATGTATGTTAAATGTCTCATACATGGGGAGCTCAAGGGCCGTAGCAAGATGGGGTTTGACAGGACGGTGTGAACACCCCCTTAAAATTTATTAAACTTTTAAAAATTTTTGATGGCCTGAATCTCTTAATTTTAATTTATAAGAATAATAAAAATAGTAATCAAAGCAAATTAGGAGTATATATATTAATAGAAATGAAGAAAACATATTTATGGTTCGTGAAGAGTTCTTAGGTTTAATGGCTGTTGAAAGCACAAAAGGAGAATCTCTATCGGAAGCAATACTACGGAGATTGAAATAAATAGGGACTTTCTGATTGGCCAATGACATGATGACGCAGCATCAGTGAAGGAAAGTTTTAGACAGAAGTGTTCAAGCTGTCGTAAATATGCAGCGGCATTGTGTGTTCATATGTTCATATGTTCATATGGAGTACAACACATTAAAAACTTTATTTGCACAAGGAAAGCAACTGGGCACTATTTTAGTTTACCAAGGCGAAAACTATTTTAATAGAAGTAATAGGAAAGATTTTCCCAAAGAACAAAATGGACAAAACTATGACGAATGTACGAAACAAGGTCAAAGTGGGTGGAAAGTTACGATGGATTGTTACGATTTAGAGAAATTTTTAAAGCAATTGTTGAAGATTTAGAGGAGTTTGAAATGGACCAAGACATTGAACCTTCTTCAAACGCCTCAAATCTTTTAAAAACTGTAATCACGAACGAATAGGTTATAAGTTTAATTATGATATCAACTTTGTTCTCTTTTACTCTTCCATTTTATACTACATTGCAGTCTCCATCATTAGTGACAGCAATTGCTCTTAATTATACTGAAAATGTAATACTAGTTTGAAAGTTTTCCGCTCACAAATCGATGAAAAACTCTTTTCAAGCATTGTGGAAGTTACAAAGTTGCAAAAAGAACTTCTGCTTTCTGTTAATGAAGAACTAAGTTTGTTCAGTGTCAGAATCAATGTAATACGAAAAAGATAAAACAATTGCAATTCCTTTTCTTTATGATTAGAAGAGTTAGAGAACAAGTTCGTAGTCACAGATCCATACTTAGCAATCTTTTAGTAAAATAATTCCATCGATATTTACTAAAATTTTACAAATTTTGTAAATAAACTTGATCTATACAGTCACATTGGATAGTTAAGGATTTTAGTATCTATTTCACTCACAACTGCACGTCCAGTAAGATATTTCACTACTCTGAAAAGGCTCAAAACATACTTTCTCAATTTACAAGGGGAGAAAAACTAACAAATCTGGCAATAATGAGTGTTCTTCATGTCTACATAATATAAACAGAAGTATTTATCAATCATTTTGCTGTTAATAGAGCAGGAATAATAATTTTTCACTTATATAAAATAACATATTTTTTTGTATTTTGAAACTGCTGTCAATTTCAAAATTTATTTATTTTATTTGTTTATTTTATTCTCTTTTATTCAAATAAGGATATATATATATATATATATATATATATATATATATATATATATATATATATATATATATATATATATATATATATATATATATATATATATATATATATATATATATATATATATATATATATATATATATATATATTGTGCGTTTTGACTGTGATGTGACAGGTTGTAGAATCCAAAGCAGCCCCCCGGGACGAAACGCCAATTCATCGCGACAATGCTCACTCTCTTCAACATCATCTAGTCTTCAGCTAATGAAGGTGGTTCTCAAGTCAACTACTTACTCCCTTAATATTGGTGACCACCGGAGTGACTAGTGCCACTGGAGTGGCACAACGAACACCAGCCAACATCCCATCTTCTCTCAAAGTTGTTCGCGCCGTGGTAAGACATTTCGTTGTAGAGTTTGTTTTACCACAATCGTTCAAATATCGCGGCATTACATCAATTCAAGTTTCTTCTGCTGGGCGCTGCTCGGTTCGGTCATCCTGTAACGCCTGTACTGTGCTTCTCACTGCAGGTGCAGACCAACTGCACGTAAGAGTACAGAGTGGTCGAAGCCTTCTCAGTGGCTTTAATGTGTGCACACCTGGCTCTCATCTGACAGCTGACCAACGTTCTTCCAGGTGCGCCGAGCGGGGTGTGCTCGCGGCATTGTCACTGGGGGAGTTCTGTGGCGTCTGGGTGGAAGGGGGGCTGCAACCAACCCACTCGATGATCCAAAGCAGCCCCCGGGACGAAACGCCAATTCATCGCGACAACGCTCACTCTCTTCAACATCATCTAAGTTTCATCTATTATTGAAGGTGGTTCTCAAGACTCTCACTTACCTCCCTTCATAATATATATATATATATATAATCCCAACCCCTCGTAAAAGATTTCTAGCTAAATTCCTGCAGGGGGTGATCTACTGAAAGGGATTTACGGTAAAATTGACGGCCTAACATGCCGAGATGGTCTTTTATGGGTAGAATTTATGTTTGGATTGTAAATAATGGAAAGGTGTGGAG
>JABUQX010044415.1:0-12500 GCA_015478945.1 Trachelipus rathkii | reverse complement strand
CTGTTAGGCTTAACGAATCGGAAATGAAAATTTGGATGTGAAGCTATATGATGACGTATCTCGTCGAGACGAGAATTACGTTTTCTCTGTGTCCCTCCATAAGGGGGGAGCGCTGCCCCTCTAAAAATTAAAAATGATCGTAGAAGACTGAAACTCAGAGAAAGGCTGGAGGATTCGGAGACGGAGACGGAGTTGGAGTCGGATTCGGAGACGGAGTCGGAGTCGGGGTTGAGGTTTCGGAGTCCAGAGACCCCACGGAGGGGGGGGTGGGTCCCCCCTTTGAAAAAAAAGAAGAAGAAATGCATGGAATGCAAAACAGAGGAAGAAGAAGAAGAAGAAAGGAAGAAGGAGGAGGAAAGGAGGAAGGAGGAAGGAAGAAGGAAGGAGTAGGAGGATGAAGAATGAGGAAGGAGGAAGGATTCAAGAATCGGTAGTGGCACCGGTGCTGGAGCCGGTGCGGTGCCGAGTTAATAAACAGTCGTATAACAACAATGTTGGTGTCCTTATATGTGTTATCGAGGTTGAGATGTCGAATATTAGGGTTATAAGTCCGTATAGGGTGTCTAGGACCCCCCATTAGGGGGGTCCCGACTGAAAAAAGAGCACAGAGTGCAAAACAGAGTTGAAGGAGGAAGAAAGAAGGATGAAAGATGAATAAGGAGGGAAAGAATGAAGAAGGAGTCTGACTCAGAGGAGTAGAATGTGACAGATGCACCGGTGTTGGCTCCGGTGCGGTGCCGAGTTATTAAATATTTGTGTAATGATGCAATGTTGGTGTCTTTAATATATGTTATTGGGTCTGTAGATTTCCGAAAATAATGGTTTCAGAACGATCAAAAGAAATAAAAAAATAAAATAAAATAAATAAATAAATAAAATTCTTATTCTTTTATGTTTATAACTTACAAATTTACGTTTTACAATACCCTAAAGCAGTAAATCACTAAATCAACCACTATCGGCCCCCCTCCTGTCACCCTCCTGACCATCTGTGATCTATTGAATCTATTGATCTATTGATCAATTTCGAGTATCATTTTCATAAACATAACATAAAATCAAGTTCTTTATACAAACATTCAACCAATATATGCTGACGTAACAAGAGTTTTCACATTAAATAAAAAGCTTACTTAGCATCATCTGAAATATGAATATAACCCACAACGAGAAACTTAACCCATCTTAACAAGAATAAATGGTTAACATTAACAAAAGACCGGCAACTTACACCAGTAAAGTAACTAACATAACATCCAAAACGTAAGCTTATTCACACTCTGTCAAGCATATCTCTAACATACAAATGTTAATTTTACATTAACATGGTAATATGTAAACAAAAATTTACCATAACCGTGTGTAATTATCATACAGACCAATGAGTATATTCTAACGTAACAAAGTTTTCACATTAATAAAGCTAACATAGCATCAACTGAACTAAGAATATAATGTACAAATGCAAACCTGACACATCTTAAGCAAGAATAAACTGCTAACATTAACAAAGATTCACATACAACCTACAGCACTAATCCATTTAATGCATATCTCTGTAGAGAAACTTAAAAAGTCCATGGAAGAAGTTTTCATCAATAACCTTTACTTCATATAGGTTATTGATGAAAACTTTTTCCATGAACCAAGAGATCTTGAAACATCATTCGAAATGCTTGCTAATGAAGTCATTGATGCTATATTCCACCCCTCATACGAATCCTATCATAGTCTAATACATCCGTATGAGGGTTGGAATCAATTTAACTTTTGACGAAATTGATTCCAATCCTCATACGGTTTGTAACAGACTATGATAGGATCCGTATGAAGGGGTTGAATCCAAATTTCAACTTTTGGTGATGATGCAGTCACTGACTGGAAAATATAATGTAAAGGCCTCGTAAAGAGGACAATTCGTTAGGAGGCAGAATGAGAGGTCATCATACCAACACAGCGAAAAATGTCTTACTGACAAATTCGGATGTATAAACAGCTCTAAAAGGTAACGAGAGATTCTTCCTTTCAACCAATCAGAAGAAAGTAAACAGAATACAATGCACGAACGAACCATTCAGTTCAAAAGGGGTATATATTCTCGTTTGACAACAACAAACATACACAAACAACAACAAAACACAACAACAACACCAACAACAACAACAACACAAACAACAAACAAACAACAATAACAGTCCAAAAATAGTTCTTTATATACACCAACCACTATGAATAAGCATAGACATTAGCAAAATTCTAAAAGGGCAAACCTAAACATTACGCCAACAAAAACTTAATCTAGCTCACGTTTCCTAACACATCATCATCTGGTTAACACAGTATACTACAAAAAACTCGAATCATTTCTCTAACAATCAGTGTTATTTTCACATTGTTCCATAGTAATATTTAACATAACGTACCTAACTTACGAATAAACGGTTTCATTAATCAAGAGTATCTAAAGCAACACATAACCTTCCGAGAGAAAACCCAGGGGGATGTGCTCCTTGTAACACCTAACGCTTTCATGAGGTAACATGAAATATTTTTATCCTTACCCTATTTTAGAATCCGCCGCCCCCTTTCAGAAAATATCATTTCAAAACTGGTAGATTTGGCACAGCGCATCATACAGAGGCGATTTGATAGCACTGTAAGCACTGTAAGCACTACTTGGAGATCACCCCAGAGAGATGCACGAAGACCCATCTCGGGGTACCCTGAAGAGGGTGTAAGCGGTAAGGGCACAGCCCTTTGGGCTGAGCCCTTATGTAACAGGTAAAGACGTATTATCTAACAAAATCCCTTAACAAAGTGATCAATCTATCAAAGATACCAGCATCTCGACCTATGAATTAACACCATCTTCATCAAAGTGTCACTCGTTTTGAGTATAACATCATTTGAACTATGAATAAACATAGACATTAGCAAAATTCTAGGGCAAACCTAACATTACCCAACAAAAACTTAATCTAGGCTCACGTTTCTAACACATCATCGTCAGTTAACAAAGTAATAATTCTTTGAAAAGGTGTGAATCTTGAGAGGGGGGATCACCCCGAAGGGGTGTAAGCGGGCATTACCCCTCCGAAGGAGGGGTAAGGCCTCAGCCCTTCGGGCTGAGGCCCAGAGCCCGCTTACACCCCTTCGGGGTGATCCCCCCTCTCAAGATTCACACCCTTTCAGGGGGCGCATCCCTCCTGGGTTTTCTCTCGGGAGGTGGTGTGTTGCTTTAGATACTCTTGGTTAATGAAACCTGTTTATTCGTAAGTTAGGTACGTTATGTTAAATATTACTATGACAGGGTGAAATTAACACTGATTTGGTAGAGAAATGATGAGTTTTGTAAGATATTACTGTGTTACCTGACGATGATGTGTTAGAAACGTGAGCCTAGGTTAAGTTTTTGTTGAGTAATGTCAGGTTTGTTGTTGTTGTTGTTGTTGTCTATTTTTTATTCATAGTTCAAATGATGTATACTAGAGACGTGGTGACACTTTGATGAAGACAGTGTCAATTCATGGTCGACGTGCTGGTACTCGTTTGATAGATTGATCAACTTTGTTTAAGGGATTTTGTTAGATAATACGTCTTTCCCTGTTAGCCCAACGGGCTCAGCCCAAAGGGCTGTGCCCTTCCGCTTACACCCTCTTCAGGGTACCCCGTGGTGGGTCTTCGTGCATCTCTCCGGGGTGATTCTCCATGTAGTGCTTACAGTGCTTACAGTGTTATCAAATGCCTCTGTATGATGCGCTTTGCTTAATCCTAACAGTTTTGAAAATGATATTTTCTGAAAGCCGGGGGCGGGGTCTAAAATAGGGTAAGGATAAAAATATTTTATGTTACGGTATTACAAGGAGCACATCCCCTGGGTTTTCTCTCAGAAGGTTATGTGTTGCTTATAGATACTCTTGATTAATGAAAACTGTTTATTCGTAAGTTAGGTACGTTAAGTTAAATATTACTATGAAATGTGAAAATAACACTGATTTGTTTAGAGAAAATGATGAGTTTTTGTAAAGATTTACATGTGTAAGCGATGATGATGTGTTATGAAACGTGAGCCTAGATTAAGTTTTTGTTGGGTAATGTTAGTTTGCCCTAGAATTTTGCTAATGTCTATGCTTATTCCATAGTGGTTGGTATATAAAGAACTTATTTTTTTGGACTGTTATTGTTGTTGTTGTTGTTGTTGTTGTTGTTGTTGGTTTGTTGTTTGTTGTTGTTGTTGTTGGTTGTTGTTGTTGTTGTTGTTGTTGTTTGTTGTTGTATAATGGAGAATATACACCCTTTTGAACTGATATGGTTCGTTCGTACGTCAATTTCTTGTTTACTTTCTTCTGATTGGTTGAAAGAAAGAATCTCGTTACCCTTTTAGAGCTGTTTATACATCCGGAATTTCGTCAGTAAGACATTTTTCTTCGCTGTGTTGGTATGATGACCTCTCATTCTGCTCCTTACGAATGTCCTCTTTACGAGGACCTTTACATAGTATTTCCAGTCAGGTGACTGATCATCACCAAAAGTGAAATTGATTCAAACCCTCATACGGATCCTATCATAGTCTGTTACAAACCGTATGAGGATTGGAATCATCACCAAAAGTGAAATTGATTCCAACCCTCATACGGATGTATTAGACTATGATAGGATTCGTATGAGGGTTGGAATATAGCATCAATGACTTCATTAGCAAGCATTTCGAATGATGTTTCAAGATCTCTTGGTTCAGGAGAAGTTTTCATCAATAACCTATATGAAGTAAAGGTTATTGATGAAAACTTCTTCATGGACCTTTTTAAGTTTCTCTAACAGAGATATGCATAAATGGATTAGTGCTGTAGGTTGTATGTGAATCTTTGTTAATGTTAGCAGTTTTATTCTTTGCTTAAGATGGGCATGGTTTGCCTTTGTACATTATATTCTTAGTTCTGATAATGTTATATTGACTTTATTAATATATGAAAACTTTGTTACGTTAGAGTATACTCATTGGTTCTGTATATAATTACAACCAGGTTATGGTAAATTTGTTACATAATTACCATGTAAGTAAAATTAACTTGTTATGTTAGAGACAGGCTTGACAGAGTGTATAAGTTACGTTTTTTGATGTTATGTTAGTTACTTTACTGTGGTGTTAAGTGTGGTCCTTTGCTTAATGTTAACCAATTTATCTTGTTTAAGTGGTTAAGTTTCTCGTTTGTGGGTTATATTCTGTTTCAGATGATGCTAAGTAAGCTTTTATTAATGTGAAAACTTTGTTACGTCACATATATTGGTTGATGTTTGTATAAAGAACTTGATTTATGTTATGTTTATTGAAAATGATACTCGAAATGTGACCTTAATCAATAGACTTCAACTAGATCTCAGATGGTCAGGAGGGTGACAGGAGGGGGGCTGGATGGTGGTTTGATTTAATGATTTTCTGCTTTAGGGTATGTAAAACGTAAATTTGTAAAGTTATAAACTAAAAAGAATAAGAAATTTTATTTATTTATTTATTTATTTATTTTTTATTTCTTGATGGTTCTGAAACCATTATTTTCGAAATCTACAGACCCAATAACATATATAAAGACACCAACATTGCATCATTACACAAATTTTTAATAACTCGGCACCGCACCCGGAGCCAACACCCGGTGCAATCTGTCAACTCCTACTCCTCTGGGTCAGACTCCTTCTTCATTCTTTCCCTCCTTATTCATCTTTCATCCTTCTTTCTTCCTCCTTCAACCTCTGTTTTGCACTCTGTGCTCTTTTTTCAGTCGGGACCCCCCTAATGGGGGGTCCTAGACACCCTATACGGACTTATAACCCTAATATTCGAACTCTACGACCTCGATAACACATATAAGGACACCAACATTGTTGTTATACGACTGTTTATTAACTCGGCACCGCACCGGAGCCAGCACCCGGTGCACTACCGATTCTGAAATTCCTTCTCTTCCATTCTTCATTCTTCCTTCCTTTCTTCCTTCTTCCTTCCTCCTTCCTCCTTTCCTCCTCCTTCTTCCTTTCTTCTTCTTCTTCTTCCTCTGTTTTGCATTCCATGCATTTCTTCTTCTTTTTTTCAAAGGGGAACCCCCCTCCGGTGGGGTCTCTGGACTCCGAAACTGAACCCGACTCCGACTCCGTCTCCGAATCCGACTCCAACTCCGTCTCCGTCTCCGAATCCTCCAGCCTGTCTCCAAGTTTCAGTCTTCTACGATCATTTTTAATTTTTACGGGGGCTACGTCCCCCCTTACGGGGGGACGCAGAGAAACGTAATCTCGTCTCCGACGAGATTACGTCATCATATAGCTCACATCCAAATTTCATTCCGATTCGTTAAGCCTAACGTGGTTTTCAGGACGAATTTGACCTTGGCGCTAAGGGGGCAACACCCTCTTAGGGGTGACCTAAAACGGTCACAAAACTCGCCTGTGGTCCACCTGCTCGATTAGTTATCGTTAAGCCTAATCTTTGCTCACCCGACACACACACACAAGGGCGTAGCGTTATATTTCACCTTCGCTCTCGGGGGTGACCCCCCTCTATATACATCCTACAGACTTGAAATTTACACGGATTCGTCCTTATCCCATATATACATTATATTCCAAGTTTAAAGCAAATAGCTCTTATACTTTTTGAGAAAAAGCTGGTCGAGGTCAAACTGGTGGAATACTACAGCGATTAATCGAATGATAATTATTGTAATTATTTTCTTTCGATTACATTTTCAGTGCTAAATGACAACCAGAGCACGGTAGATTAAGGACGATTTAGAAGAATCGATTTAGGTAATCGATCATGATAAAATCGATGGAACCAATAAAAATGATCTATCGATCATTTTAAAACCTTCTAGGAACCAAAAAAGCCCCTTTGAGGGACCCGCCCCAACTTCTGGGGCTTAAAATCCTGAAGTCAGGCTCAAACCTCGAAGTCGTCTTCCAGAACCTTAAATTCGAGTCTCACCGACCTAAAAAAACTAGGTTTGACGTATCAAACGTCCAAAAATCTGATGAAATGAGGAAAAATTTCCAAGTCAAGCTTGCCGACATGAACTGAATTTCAAACCTTCCAATGGTTTCTAGTCTTTGCTTTCGCCGTGCAGGGCTGCCAATGGGAAAAATCCCCAAAATTCTCCGGAGTTGGGGATCTTGGCCTGGATTATGGACAAAACGCTAAAAAAGTAGCTAAAAAGGTAGCTAAAAAAGGTTGCTAAGGAAAAGATTGAATTTAGCGGATTAGGTTGACTGTTTTTGCTTCAAAAAACCCCCTCTGGGGGCTCTGCCCTATTTTGGGAGGCTAAACCTCCGCTCAAAGGAATACATAGGGTAACCACAAAGATGGTAGGAGCTCGGGGTCTCTCGGAGTTTTTCCGTCAGTCCCTCTCCTTACTACTATTATATATATATATATATATATATATATATATATATATATATATATATATATATAATATATATATATATATATATATATTATATATATATATATATATATATATATAATATATATGTTATATATATCAATATATATAGCATTAATATATATATTATATATATATTATATATATTATATATATTTATTATAATTTATATATTATATATATTTATATATATTATATATAATATATATATATAACTATATATATATTGATATATGTCTGATATTTGTTATCTATTTCTACAAATAATCGCAAATTAGATTAAGATGTTAAAAGGAAAAAGACATATAATGGAAGTAAAGAATTTACTGCCTTCTCTGGATGAACGCAACCGCAATGTTGCGAATGGAGGACAATATACCGAGCTTTAACCACTGAGCACCATCCTCAACCCAAAAAGTTGCTTCCCCCCCCCCCCCCCCCCAAGAACAGTTTTTTAAAAGCAACCCGGAGCTCCCCGTCCAAGGCACATCACCAGGTGATGAAGGATGGCTCAAGTGGTAAAGACCTCGGTATAATTGTCCTCATCGCAACATGCGGTGGTTTCAATCCCAGAGAAGGCAGTAAATTCTTTACCTTCCCAATATATGTTCTTTTCTTTAACATCTTATTAAATTGCGATTAATATGCAATAGCTACCATCTAAAATATAAAGAACAGGGATAAGGAACAGGCTGGACACCTGGTCATGTCGCCTTGCGGGAGCTCGGTGCTTTAAAACTGTTCTTGAATCCCCAACTTTTTTGGGGGTTGGAGGATGGCTCAATGTCGTAAAGCTCTGGGTATATTGTCCTCATTCGCATTCGCAACAATGCGGTGGTTCAAATCCTAGAGAAGGCCAGTAATTCTTTAACCTTCCCATATATGTTCTTTTATTTTATATATATATATTTTATATATATATATATATATATATTATATATATATTATATATTATATATTTATATATATATATATATATATAATATATATATATATATATATATATATATATATATATATAACTAAAACCACTAAAACTTATTACAGTACATATTTTCGACCCAAGCCGTCAGTAAGTCCCCCAATTTACTGACACTATCCTCAAGTTTCATCCGAAATGGATGATATAGTGAGTGTGCAATCACCTCGTCTGTTCCCTTGTTAACTGATGATTATTTGTATTTTATGACTTATTATCTTTTAGCTCCGGCCACCTTGCCAATCTGCGCCTATAGTCATTCATTCTACATATTTATCTTTTAAATTTACCGCCAACTGCTTCTATTCCACATTCCTCAAAATACATCACTCTCACTCATCTACAATAGATAGAATAATAATTATCTATAATTTAATGTTTGCTGCCGACAAAATCTTTCTTTCAGTTTTCAAGATACAGTTGGTAAAATCGCGCACCAATTTTCTACTCACACTAACTATGAGCAGTTGGTGCAGCTTCCTACCCTTACCCATCATGGTCTTGTGAATGAACCCAACATACTATATACCTTTTCTTAATTTCCAAACCTTCTCCTTATACTGCTAAGCATTTACTCTTCTAGGTTTCTTCGATCACCTCTCTTTTTATATCATGTTCTACCTCTTTAGACCTTTTGAAGGAATTATCCCGCTTTTGGTGATGAAAAGTTTTTGACATCTCGGTGATGCAAACTTGCTTGTGATCGTACTTCTTTGTCTTTCATTGCAATTACTACTACATTCTTAGAGAGGGATTACTCTGACTGCACAGATTTCATAACCGCGCGAGGTAATTGCATTTTCTCTTTTCCTTCAGTTAAACCTCATAAATCTTGGTTTAACTAGGTTGTTCTCATGTCAATTATTGTTAGGATTCTGTCTCTTCAGGAATTTCATTCATATTTCGTCCTGAAACTTTGCGAAATCTATTCTTCGTGATACTAACAACCTTTTACCCGTAGCTTAAGCTATAATCTTTCTGGGTTCTTTTCTTTCTGTCGTTTCTGACAAGTTACTAAAATTGACAACTCAAACTTTGATTCATCATCTTCTGTTTCTACAAAAGATGAACACTTCGCTCGAATCTTTGAATTGATTTCACTTTAAAAAAATGTTTTGATATTCTTTTTTCTCTACTTCGCTCCAATTTATCTAATATTGTTTTTCTTCTGTAAATGTGACTGCTGCCCATTCTGAGCTTCATGCTAAGAAGGCGTACGGTCTTGGAGATTTCCTTCCAGTGGTTCTCATATGTTGTGTTTCCGATGCTGAACACTGTTTTAATAAGCTGTTTAGTCTCTGTCAATCAACTTTGAGCCTTTCTCATTCATGGCGGAAGCTAATGATCATTCATCTTGTGTCATAAGTAAATAACTCTTCCCAATCCTATTTCTTTAACGCCTATTCTTTTTATATATATATATATATATATATATATATATATATATATATATATATATATATATATATATATATATATATATATATATATATCATATATATATATATATATATATATATATATATATATATATATATATATATATATACATAAGTAGTATATATATATATATATATATAGTAAATATATAGAGAGTATATATATATATATATATATATATATCATATGTGTATATCTATATCTATAGCCTATATATGTATATATATATATATATATATATAATTTCGAATCTATTCTAACAGAAAGATTTGGTCTGGTCTTTATTGCTTGTGAGTTTTTAAGATTTTTGAAACTGTTGATTACTTCTAGGCGAGTGAATGAGGAGGGAGTCCTCTTGGTTTGTTTATAACTTTTTAAGTCGCTTAATTGTTTCTCTATTGGTGGGGATTGTGAGTTTAAGGCTGAATTGTGAATAGTGTGGTATAATAGTATTGCTTTTTTGGGGAGGGGAGGGGGCTGGGGACTTTATTGCTTTGTTTACAGATAACTTCGTGGGTTTGAGGCAGTTAAGAATGTGAGGTATGGACTTTTTTTCCTTATTGTGCGGAATATTTTTGTTGTGCTCTCTCTCTCTCTCTCTCTCTCTCTCTCTCTCTCTCTCTCTCTCTCTCTCTCTCTCTCTCTCTCTCTCTCTCTCTCTCTCTCTCTCTCTCTCTCTCTCTGGTTTAGTGTTTGGATGTATTGTTGCTAAATCTTTTTCTTGTTTTCAGTTGATTGGATTATTTATTCTATCGTCGAGATCTGTGATTTGGTTTAGTTGCTTCTGATTCAGTTGTTCTATTTTGTCTGTGAGAAGTTGGGGTTGAATTGTTTGCGGTACCCGGGCCATGTGGGATGTATTTTTTGAATCTTTACAGAATTATTTCATCAGAGTGTTGTATTGGTTTGTTTGGAAAGACTCTAAGTCTTGTTCTGTGCGGTAGGTGTATGCTTGCCAGTCTGCTAATTTAATAGTTGATATATGTTTTGTTTTTAAAGATGTGTATGTGTAGAGTATTTATGTTGAATTGGGATAGGCATTGAGATGTGATCTGAGGAGAGGGAATGAAAAGTTTACCATTTGTGGCAACTTGAATTTGGTGGGAACAGAAGGGGGGTGTGAATGGAGTTCTGGTTATGTTGTAGATGTCTTCGAGTAGGTTTGTTTCTGTTGTTGAAGATACTGAGCGAATGTAAATTGTTTAAAAATGTGTAACCTCTTGTTGTGTGCGTGCTTTTGCCGTGTGAAGTGCGTTGAAGTTTCCTGCTAATATCAGGTTAATAGGAATATAATTCCGTGCGCAATGTTGATTTGTAGATGGGGGGATATAAAAATTAATTAGGTTGTATGTTTTTCTATTGACTTCTATTTCTATTGATCGGTGAGTGGATATTTGATCGTTGTTCATAAGGAGTTGTGTGTGATTTGTTGTGTTTAGGTATTGTATATTTTTGTGTATGAGTGTAATAAAGCTATGTTTGGATGAATTTTTGTCTTGTCTTAGAATTGTGTAGATAGGATATTCAGATAGGTAAGTGCTTTGTATGAGATTGGAATCCTGTATAAGTGTTATGTTATGTTAGGGTGAGGTGAAGTTCTTTATGTTTATTTTTTATATCATTAATATTTAATTGAAGTATGTTGATTGAATTATGGAGGTGGGGGATGTAAATTTCTGTGTGCGAGTTTCCGCATAAGTGGCAGGACCATGTTGGAGAATGAACATTAGGGGTTTGAATATTGATGCATTTTATATATAACCAAAGTTCACAAGAGCTGCAAAATCTTGAGGTTTGTCCTCGAACACGTTGTCTATTACATTTGGAGCAGATATATGCTCTGGGACTGGGATTGGATTCTATAACATTGGCTAATAAAAGGAGTTGGGCGCGTACGCCAAGTTTGCACATATCAAGTTCAAAAGGTGAAGAATAGTAAAATACTTGTCTCTGAGCTCAAGCAATTCCGGGTGTCGATCTCGAGAATCACTCCTCCCGCAGGAGACGATTAAGAGTTTACTTCTTTGAGACACGGCGACATCGTTCCAGTTCGTCCTCTTGAAGTTCGAATCCGGCAATCCGGCAATCAGGCAAAAACAGCTTCATCTTCGGTCGAACATCTTTAATGTGTAGCACATTTTGACCTATATATATATATATATAGGTATATATATATATATATATATATATGTTATATATATATATATATATATATATATGTAGAGAGAAAGAAAGCATATATATATATATATATATATATATATATATATACCAGTAGTTAGAGATATATATATATATATATATATATATATAAAGAGCATATATATATATAAGTATATATATATATATATATATATGTTATATAGTATATAGTATATTGTATGTGAGAAGAGAGAGAGAGAGAGAGAGAGAGAGAGAGAGAGAGAGAGAGAGAGAGAGAGAGAGAGAGAGAGAGAGAGAGAGAGAGAGAGAGAGAGAGAGAGAGAGAGAGAGAGAGAGAGGAAACCTTATTAATCATTGTGCCATCTCTGCGATTTCCTTGCAATGAAACTTACTTTAGCGGTGGCGCACGAAAAACGCGAAAGTGTTTCACGATAAACACGAAACGGTTAAACAACGTCAACCCAATGAACGAAGTATTACCG
>JABUQX010044414.1:17500-20608 GCA_015478945.1 Trachelipus rathkii | reverse complement strand
GAGGAGAGAGAAAGTGAGAAGAAAGGGGAGGAAAGAAAGAGAAGAAAGGAGAAGAAAGAAGGAGAAGGAAGGAAAGAAAAGAAAGAAAGAAAGAAAAAGAGAAGAAAGAGGAAGAAAGAAAAGAAAGAGAGAGAGAGAAAAAGAAAGAAAAGAGAGAGAGAGAGAGAAGAGAAGAGAAGAGGAGAGGAAGAGCTCCTGTTGTTATCAGAACACTCAATCACTGGAGTTTTGGTTAAGAATAAGAAATAAGGTTTAGAGGAGGAGAGATGATGCTCAAAAAATAGGAAATTATAAAGAAGCCCGCGAAGGTTGCAGAAATTATTGAAGTAACAAAACCGAGCAATCAGATAGAACCTGTAAATTCCATACGGCACCAACCACACCACCGGAAACCGTTACAACTTCCAAGCAGTGATGGGGAGAGGGACTATTGGTGGAAGCCTCTTCTCTTGACTTTTCTGAGGCTAGTCTTGTCGATTCCATTTTTGATTTATATTTTTTAAAAATGAAGTGTTGTCTGTAATAGATTTTGATTGTGTATTAAAGAAGAGTCTACAAACGTAAAAACGATGTGAAAATGAGCGCGAAAGGAGAAGAACCATTGGGCACTGGGGTGCAATGAGATATAATTTAATACTTTATTTATGCCCAATGGGAGGTAATCTCATTGCTTCACATGTGCTACTTCCTCTCATACACAAACACACACACACACACACACATATATATATATATCATATATACTATATATATATATATATATATATATAATATATATATAATATAATATAGTATATATAATATATATATATATATATATATATATATATTATATATATATAGTGTGTGTGTGTGTGTGTGTGTGTGTGTGTGTGTGTGTGTGTGTGTGTGTGTGTGTGTGTGACCTCTGCTATTAAAAAACCCGAGTGATCCAGATCAAAGACAGACGTCAAAATTTTCGTGCGCATCGGTGCTCCTCCGCCTACTCGAGAATGGCGAACATTACGACAGAAGTTTCAAAGCTGTTTTCATCCATTTCACAATAGAGATGGCGCAATACCTTCAACTTGGAAAAAAATTAATTTCGTTCAAACGTTCACCAATGAAGCTTCTATCACCAGATACGGTATCAATAATTGCCATAACTGGTATTGGTGGTCAGAAGAAAATACACCTTCCAATATTGAAGCAAATTTGCAACATTGCTTCCATGTAAAAATTGGTGCGGGAGGATCAACAATCAGTGATTGGACCTGTTGTTGTTGTTGTTGTTGTTGTTGTTGTTGGTTGTTGTTGTTGTTGTTGTTGTTGTGGCTGTTTTTTTTCTTTTACCGAATCGTTTTACAGGCAGTGACCATTAAATACTATGAATTTAAATACAGAATACTAATAATAATAATGCAGGAATGTGTTTAAATATTACGAACATTTGTAAATGTATTTGAGTATTAAATGCTGAAAAATGTAATTGAAATATATTTGTAAACACATCTGAAATTTCAAATCTAAAAATGTGTGACCTTCTTATGCATTCAGTGAATTAATTATAACTATTCTTTTGTCCTCTGATGACGTGATTAATAAATAACGTACAACTTTCGACTCTTTTTTAATTCCTTTTGACTCTTTTCGACTCTTTTTCGACTCCTTTCGACTATTTTTGACTTCATTCGACGACATTCGACTCCTTTCAACTTTTTAAAACTTTTTCGACATATTTCGACTCTTTTCAACTCCTTTTGACTCCTTTCGATTTCTTTCGATTTCTTTTCACTATATTCGACCTCTTTCGACTCCGTTCGTCTCCTTTCGACCCCATTCAACTATATTTGATTCCTTTTGACCCATTTTTACTACTTTCGACTCTTTTTGACTCCTTCTACTACATTTAACTCCTTTCGACTCCTTTGGACACCATTCTACTACATTCGACTCCTTTCAACTCTTTTGACTTATTTCAACTCTTTTTTGACTCCTTTCGACTCCATTCGATTCCATTGACTACATTAGACTTCTTTTAACTTTTTTCGATTTCTTTCGACTTTTTCGATTCCTTTCGACTCCTTTTGACAGCTTTCGGCTGCTTTCGACTTTTTTCGACTCCTTTACTGCTGAAAGACGTAAGATCAATAATAAAAGAACTTTATTATTAAAGTAAAAGATGGTAAATATAATATAAAATAAAATAAAAATAAAATATAAGATAAAATATAATATTGGATATAAAAAAAATGGTTTTAAAATATCAAAATTGAAGCACATTTGCTTAAATTCCATACCTCTTCCATGATACAGGGCCCGGGTTCAATCTCTCGTCCGGATCATATGTAACGTTTACCTAGCGTAGTTCCCCTCCAAGAATAATTGTGTAATTAATATTAAGATATAAAAGTGACCAAAAAGTTTCCTTGCTCCTCATTTAAAAAAATTTTTACGCAATTTCTTAAATCTGAGCAAAAATTTGGAGAATTTCATACAAAAAAAAGCTTCTAATGTACGTCGTGGCTTAAAATTCCAAACATCCAACCGAAATTACTCTATTGAATTAAGATCACCGACTACCAGCTTTCAACTCCAGACTTCCGAATCATCTCTCGAATCACAACTTTCGGCTCCCGAATCATACCTCCCGACTCTCAACTTCTAAATTTAGATTCCCGAACCATAACCCCCTAGTCACTTCTGCCCACTCCAGAGTCATAACTCTCTAATCCCAACTTCCACCTCCAGACTCCGAATCATAACTATCGAATCAGAACTCTCGACTCCCAAATCATAACTCGCGACTCCCAACTCTCAACTCCAGACTCTCGAATCATAACTCCCGAACCACAATTTCGACTTCCAAATTTCGAGTAAGCAGCCCTGGTTTCTAATATTTAAAAAAATAATATTTAATATTTTCTAGTATTTAATATTTTCTAATATTTAAAACTATAAGTAAACTATGACTGACTGAAAACTAGTTTTAAGTTTTCATTTTTAAACTTATCTCTCTGAGATAATTTCAAATATACCTTTTTATAGACGAGTGTTTTATAAACTATAACATAAAATTGAATTAATGATGTTATAAAAATAAATTCAAGTCAATTCAATTCAAATCAA
>JABUQX010044414.1:0-2500 GCA_015478945.1 Trachelipus rathkii | reverse complement strand
AGTTGGTGTGAGTGGAGAGAGAAGGAGAGAGAGAGAGAGAGAGAGAGAGAGAGAGGAACGAAGAAGAGAGAGAGAGAGAGAGAATGAGACGAGAGAAGAGAGAGGAGGACAGAGAACCCCCAGATATATAGTTCGTATTAAGTAGAAGGATAGACAACACCTCGTACACAGAACCCAATTGGAACGCCATGCGCGAAGAAGCTCACAAGTACGGCTTCAGGAGGCAGCGACCCAACCTCTTGTGAACTAGCTGCTTAGTGAGGCCAAGGATTCTCTCCTTTCAAGAAAGGCAAAAACAAAAATTATAAAGAACAAAAGAAGTTTTTTTGTTTTGTTTTGTTTTGTTTTGTTTTTGAGAGCGGACCTCACCAAAGAAGGGCAAATACCGTCCCTTCATGCAGACAAAATACTGCCTCAGGCTACCACGAGTTCAAGACAAGTGAAGCACCTGCAACGAGAGGTCGTGATACTCTCCAACAAAGCAAGTGTTTGAAGTTTTGTTTCAGAAGACGTAATGGTTGTTTGGGATATTCCATCAAGATGAATGAATTGATCTTTCGAGGCATAAAAACAACTATAGTTTCTCTGCCGAAATTTGGATACGAAGAAAAAGTTCATTTGCGCCAGTGACACTACCCAAACATCAGCTGGATTCGAATACTGGACTCCGCGTCGCTGAGTTAACAGTAACCGGGTGCCTTATCCACTAGGCCATCCACGTTCCCAGCTGGTCGTTAAGTTACTTTTCAAAATTAAAATGCCATTATATACATGGCTGGCAAACCGGTAAATTTTTTTTGCATTCTCCGACTCCAGCTCCACAACTTTAAAATACCCGACACTGACTCTGGCTCCACAATTTTAAATTTTTCCAGCTCCGGCTCCAGCTCCGGCTCCGGCTCCGGCTCGATCATTTCAAAATATACTGTTAAAGATCCAAACTATTATTTATTTTATAGTAAAATTATATATTTTTTTGCTCCGTCTCTAAATGAGAAATCACAACATAATAGATGTAAGAAAATAAAAATCTTAAATTGTAAGGTAAAGTTGGACTTGAAGACGAGGTTTATGGATCACCAGAATGGTCCAGTACCTTAGAAGATTCACTAGATTCTCGGAAGCAGAAACACTTGCTCAGGGTTCGGACCCTAGAGTGAACACGTTTCTTTTCCTTCCAATTCAAGATCTTTATTTTCTTACATCTTTTTATATTGCGATTTCATATCAACATTTATCTATTGAAATACACTACAAGATCTGGGAGGGACATGTTTACATGATGATTTCGTACTGGCGGGAATTCACTCAAATATGAGCTAGACTTGAAAATATTATTTTTGGATTTACAGGATGGTCCTAGTGGTTAAGCAACGAGTAAACTCTATTTGCGGAACGCATATGCGCCGGTTCAAACCCTCGCAGTGAAAACCCGTTTCCTTTACCTTCAAATATATAGTATTATATATATATATTAATATATATATATAATATATATATAGATATGTATATATATATATATATATACTATATATATATATATATATATAATATATATTATATGTTTATAATTATAGAACGTGATCAGTAGAAAATTTCTTGAGCTCGAGAACATGAAGTCGATAATTGGTTAAACTCGGTGGAGTTCGCTAGGACGAAACGGCGAATAAGATGACTCTCTTCGTCTCTTCTGTCTCTCTCTCATCCTCTCTCTCTCCATCTCTCTCTCTCGTCTCTCTCTCTCTCTCTCCTGCTCTCTCTCTCTCTCGTCTCTCCTCTCCTCTCTCTCTCTTTCTCTCTCGTGTCTCTTTCCTCTCTCCCTCTCATCTCCGTCTTCTCTCTCTCTCTCTCTCTCTCTCTCTCTCCTCTCTCTCTTCTCTCTTTTCTCTCTCTCTTCTCCTCTCTCTCCTCTCTCTCCTTCTTCTCTCTCTCTCTTCTCCTCTCTCTCTCTCTCTCTGCTGCTTCACCTCTCTCTCTATATTATATATACTAGTATATATATATATATATATATATATAATATATATAGTATATGATAATATATATATATATATATATACTATATATACTACTATAATATTAGAGTCCGTTTATGAATTTAAAACTCAACGAACAACCGCAGAATAGACCGCATCAGATTATCAGTGTGTCTGGTCTCGTCGTCTCAGTAGGGTGGACGCACGGGGGGGAACTTCGTCCCCCTCTGTCCTCCATCGGCTCGAGCCCGCTAAAAATATATATTCTAACGTAGGGGGCTCGAGCGATGAGGGACCAGAGGGGGACGAAAGTCCCCCCCGTCGTCCATCTAGAAGGCCCGAGAGAACCCCCCGACAACTGATATCCTATGTGGTCTAGCTCTAAGATGTTACGTTAGTTTTTAATCATGAAACGACTATATATATAGTATATAGTATATATATATATTATATATATACTATGTATAGTATATATTAATATATATATGTAGTATATATATAATATATATATATATATATATATA